>JAOXYD010106154.1:0-11593 GCA_028565735.1 Pinacopodium congolense
ATTAGATGACTTTCACAAGCTAAAAGAGATATGAGAGCAACTTAGAAAGCAAGAACATTATGTTGGAAAGCTCCATATCAAATTTCATAACTAATGGATGAATGATAAAAGAGATATCATAAGAAGACTAAATGGAGGTGAAAGTTGGAAAACATCTTCAGAAGCCACTTCTTGGGACATAAGGTATGTCTTAGGCCGTGTACTTAGTCTAGAGAGGAACCACGAGGTAGGACACATGCTTTAGCCTACCTTGTGGTCATGTCTACCTCCCCTCACCTTTTAAACCTACTTTTGATATCTTTTCAAGGACTCTTGTATCTAGACCTCTCTTAGCAATTGCCAAAATAGAAAAGATGAATCATAAGCCATCTTTAAGGAGTTTTGCATAATATTAGAGGAGAAGTTCAATAAAAAACATAAAGAATGAAAGATCAAGATTAGTTTTGGCAATAATTATCACTAAGAAGTCAAGGAATTCAAGAGCTTCACCCATAAGCATTTTGATTCCTTCTCTCTTTATGATTTTTGTTATTATTCTTACAATGTTTATGAACTAAACTTCTTATAAGATTTAGGTTATTATAAACCTTAAGCTATAGTATACATTATTTTATTTTATTTAATCTAAATTTTCATATTTCCCTTAAATTACCTATGGATGTTAATTAAAATTGGCTTTTAAATTGTTTGTGATCATGAAATATTCAATTCCAATATCTGATTTCATATGTTTATATGGATCAAATCAAATATATGATTATAATAACTATAGATAATGCATCTTACATAGAGTCCATGACCATAAGGTTACATAAGATATCTAAATTAGATGTGAGTCTAATAAAAAAAACAGGTTCCACAAATTTTGGTAATGCATTGAATTGGTTAATTGAGATAGTGTAACCAGTTGATTAGTTTATCAAATTGAATAAGAATTGCTTGACTTGACTTATGGTCTGATGTAATATGGAAAACATATTAAATCAAAGTAAAATGATGGATATAAATATCTTAAAGGGATTAATAATATAAATTTTAATTTCAATATTTTTAGTTAATTTGCGAGAGTTTGTCTTTGGATTCCCTTTATGTTTTTGTTTATTTTCTTTTTAATTAATCAATCATTTAATAATCTTATGTAGGGTACTTTAATGATAGTGCACTCCTCGAGGTTCGACACCTAGATTCGTTGGAGCTATACTAAATAACTACATGTAAACGTTTATTATTATATGTTGTGGTATTGTTTAGTGTGATTTTTTGTTTATTTTCTTTCAAAACTTAGGTATGTCCACACACTATTGCATGCCCACTACAATTGTAGGAGATTAAAAAAATTGCTAAAGGAAAAATGGAATGCTTATGATATGAAATTAGTGTCCTTAAATAATAAAGCTTTACATGTTATATTTTACATCTTAAGTAGGAATAAGTTCAATAGGGTTTCCATGTGTGAAATTGCTTATGAAATTTAACACATACTTGAAGTCATACACGGGGGAAAACTAAGTGAAGGAAAGTAAAGTTAGTATACTTATACATCAATATGAACTCTTTCACATAAAAAATAACAAAAATATTTCTTTGATGTATACTAGATTTATTGATATTATTAATGCTCTAAAAGGATTAGGTAAGACCTATATTAACATTAAATTAGTGAGAAAGATTTTAAGGCATTAACCTAAATCATAAGTAGTCAAGGTTATAGCAATTCAAGAAGTAAAAAAATTAACTATTCACCATTAGAAGAACCAGTAAGATCTCTCCTTAGACATGAGATGAGGATCAAGAAAACACAAGAGGAGGAGATCATGTACAAAAGGAAGAACATGGCCTTCAAGATGTCAAGAAATAATTAAGTGATAATGAGACCCTATTAAGTGGTAGTGATGAGGAAGTACTCGACCTACTCTTGATGGTGATAAGCATGAAAAGAATGAAAAAAAAGGAGAAGAGAGAAAGCAAGAAGAAGAAAGATTTAAAACCCACCATTTAGGACAATACATGTGAATCAAAAAGTGAAGAAAAAGTGGCTCATATGTGCTTCATGTCAAATGAAGAGGTACCATCTTGTTTTAATTTTTGCAATGGAAATGGTTATAATGTTGATCTTACTTATGAAGAACTTGTTGAATATTTAGAATCTTTGATTTTGAAAAAGAAAAAGTTATCTTCTAAGTATAAGTAGACATTAAAGATCTTCGATGCAAGTAAAATAAAAAATAAAAAATTGAAAATTGATTGCATAACATTGTAGATTTAAAAAATGAGGATGTATTGATGGAAGGGAATGTATTATTGAAAAGGGAGATAGATATCCTTAAGGAAACTTTGCCAAAATTCATAAAGAGAAAGAAAAAAATTAGAACTCATGATAAGTATTCAAAAATCATCAAATGATAGATGTGGTTTAAGATTTATCTATGATAATGTACCATCAAGTAGCAAGACCACCTTTATGAAAGGGAAGCACTTAGATGATGAACATATACCAAAACTATATGACCTTATTGAACCTACATTTATGACTTCACTAAAAGATCATGCATACATGTATGATTCCAAAAATAGCTTAAAAAATGCAACCATTAAGTTAGATATAATGCCTATACCAAGACCCAATAGCTTTCACATTTACCTTGGAGTTATTAACATATGAGAACTTATAATGAAAGACTTAAGAATGCATATCGATGCATATATAGGACTTATCATCATATACTTAGGACTTTTTATTTATATGGTAACTTTGGACATGTTGAGCATTTTTGTTATGTTAAACAAAATTAGTGGAACAAATCTTGAATAGGTTGGAATGGAAAGAGAGAAATTAACCCTCAAGAACCTAAATTAATATCAACACCTCAAATAAAATGATTTCTTTGTTTTTTAGGTTACAAGGAAAATGAGCAAGTGGTGTATGGAAATTGGATGTTTAAGAAACATGACTAGTGACGCCTCTAAATTCATCTCTCTTAGAAAGAAGTAATGAGGATTTTTCGTTTTTGGAGACAATTTCAAGGGTAAGATAGTTAGCATTGGAAAGGTCCGTAAGGAAAATCATGCTATAATTGATAATATTCTTTTAGTTGATGGCTTAAAGCATAGTTTGCTAAGTGTAAGTCAATTGTATGATAGAGTCAATTATGTGATAATGATTATAAAGTTTGTTTTGAAGGAAATGCATGCGTAATTTCAAGAGTAATTGATAATAGTATTATATTTTTAGGAAGAGGAGAAGAAAACATATATATTTTTGTCTAGATGATTTCTCTAACCATGATATGAAATGCTTGGTGTCTATGAGTGAAGTTCCATAAGTATGGAATAGGAGGCTTAAACGTGCAAGTATAGAACTAATTTCCAATCTTAACTCCAAGAAACTAGTGAATGGATTTCCTAACATGTAATTTAAGAAGGCTAAAATTTTTAGAGCTCACGTAAATGGGAAAACAAGTTAGAAGTTCATTTAAGAGTAAGAAATTGGCAATTTTCTATAAACCCTTAGAATTACTTCATATGGATTTGTTTGATTCTTCTAAAGTTTCTAGCTTAGGAGATAAGTTTTATGCATTTGTCATAGTAAATAATTTTAATAGGTTTACTTAGGTTCCTTTTCTAACTAGTGAAGATATATGTTTCAAGTCATTTATGAAATTTGCCAAGAAAGTTCAAAGTGAAAAAGGATTTACAATAGCATATATTAGGAGTGACCACAATAAAGAATTTGTAAATGTATTTTGTTAAAAACTTTTTATGATGAAAACAAAATTTTTATAATTTTTTTACTACTATGATCCTTTAATAAATTTGTGTTGTAAAAAAGAAAAGTAAGATATTACAAGAAATGGTTAGGATCATGATTAAGGAGTATGATCTACCTAATTAGTTTTAGGTGGAAGACATTACATTAGCATGTCATATAGTCAATAGGATCTTCATAATGCTTACGTAGATCAAACTCCTAAGGATAACTTAGAGAGGTTTTATTACAAAAGAGATGAAGGAATTTTTATTCGTTATTCATTTACTAATAAAGATATAGGATATTCAATAAGAGAAGTCTTATCATTAAAGAATATATGCATGTTGTCTTTAATGAAACTAACCCTCTTAAGATTAAGAAAAACTTTTAAGATGTTTATATAGGTCAATCTGAAAGCAGAAAAATTAGCCATTGAAGAAGATAATTAGGATCACCGAGTCACCTCATAAAAGCCAAGTAGACAAAATTTTAAACTAAATGAGGAAAACAAGAAGGAGAAGGAGTTTCCCAGGGATTAGAAATATAAGAAAGATCACCATTTGGAGAAAATTCTAGGTGATGTTCATCAAGAGGTGGCTATTAAATCTTCTTTTAGAAATATTTTTTCATTCATTTCTCAAATTGAGCATAAGAGTATAGAAGAGGTACTTAGTGATAAGAATTGGATTTTTACTATGAGGAATTTAATCAATTTAACAGAAATAAGGTGTGGAATTTAGTTCTTAGATCTAGAGATCATCAAATTATAGGTACAATATGGGTCTTTAAGAATAAGATATACGAGCTAGGTAACACAGTAAGAAACAAATCTAGGTTGGTGGCTATGGGATAAATGTAAGAAGAAGGAAAAGATTATGAAAAAACTTTTATATCTATAGTTATATTAAAAGCTATTAGACTATTACTTCCATTTACATCATATATAGGTTTAAAACTATTTCAAATGGATGTAAACATTGCTTTCCTAAATGATTTCATTTAAAAAGATGTTTATGCAAAACAACCCCTTAATTTTAAAAATCATGATGCCTCTAAGCATATCTATAGACTTACTAAGGTATTATATAATTTGAATCAAGCACATGAGGTATAATAGGAGCAAGGTTTTAAATACTGTTCTGTTCTAGCCAATATCAATCGAAACATACTGTACCGGCTAGAGAACCAAACAATAAAGGGTGCCTACAACATTGAAGGTCAATACTAGTAGGTACTAGATGGCATTTAAGTTCCCAGTACCCTACTGGAGACTTAAGTGTAAAATAAAAAAATGACTAAAATATAAGTAGTTCATAAGCTTCAAACACTTTCAATTCGAATTTAATTTTGTTTTCTTAGTTTCTGATTGTTGGAGCTTGTAGTTGAGACATATATCTGAGTTTCTAAACCATTATAGGAGGTTTTCTAACTCAGAATCTTCATGTATTTGCTCCATTTCAGATTAATCCAAGTTATTATTCTTAAACTTATATTCTTGAATGTTCTTTGATTTTGGTGTGTTTAAGAGATGTGTTAGATTCTAGAACCAAGTTGGGCGATCAAAACATGTCCAGGAGCTTTCCTTGGATATTTTTGTAACCTCTAAACTTATTTTTACAGCTTATATTTTCGGATTTATGAAGGCATGTTGCTAAAGTTGTATCTTTTGTATGTTTTGATCAAGATGTGTGGCTAAATCATTTTATTGCTAAAGATTGGTTTATTTATGATTTAAGGGAGCTTAAAGCCATGTAAGAGGGTCTGATTTTTGTTTATTAAAGGTATGAAAGTTCTTATTTTAAGCTGGCCACTTATGATTAGAGTTAAAGATAATCTAAGTTTGAGAAATCATCCTAGTTTGTTGGAAAACTTAATAAACAACACAAATTAATTAATGAATGACCAAAATTTGATTTTTTGTGAGGGTTAGAGATCTGAGACTACAAATTAAAAAATCAACTTATTGAAATTAAAACCTATTAACTTAATGCATGTTTAGTTGGGTTGTTAGTTGTGATTTTTGTGTTATTGTATTGGTTTTTATGGATTTTTTCAGTTTCTGTGTTGTTTTTCAGTTTCTATATTATATTATGTATTGCTTTTTTAGATTTCTATGCTATTTTTTTAGTTTTTATGTTTAGAAAAACAATAAACAAAAACCAAAAATGAAACCCCAACTAAACAAGGCCTTAATTTAAAGCATAATCAAACTTTAAATTAAGATTAATAGAGAAAAAACAAAGTTTTAACCATAACTTGGTTTTGATTTTGTGAAGGAACTTTAAATCAACCATTAAAAATTATTTAGAACTCAATTAAATCATCAATCACCAAGTGCTTACTTAATTTTCACATTTGGGAAATTTCATAAATTTTCCAAAGAAATTAAAAATTATTTTCAAAGTGTTTAAGCTGGGTTATAGTAGTTTAGCATTTTCAAGCTTTTATTTAAATTTTTTGGATTTTCCTAGATAATTATGATCTAATTAACCTAATAATTAATTTTTTTCCCTGTGGGATTGATATTTGAGGTTTAGAATACTCCATTTTATTATTATTTTCATTAGATACACTTTCCTTAATCATGTTGGTTTTCAATGTAAAATCGTTGAAAGCATTCCAATTTTCATAATCACATAACTAATGCACAACAAGTTTTTGGCACCATTATAGGGGATCGAACTCAACACTTAAGTGTTTGATTGTTCTCAAGAAAATCAATATATCATCAAATTTTCTAAATAAAATATAATTATAGGAAATGAATCAAATTCTTCAAACATAGTCTTTGAAAGCCTCTCCTAATTCATTCAATTATCAAACAAATAATTAAGATGTTATAAAATGTAATTAATCATGTTAATTAACAAATTAATTAAGATAATTTAGCTTCTTCAAATTTCAACTTGAATAAAAAATAATAATTTCAAAATATAAAATGAATATGCACAAAGTAAAATGCATTGTCAATAAAACATATTTACATCTTTTATTAAAAAAACACAACTGTGAGTTTAGAAGCTTGGTTGAGAAGTCATTTAGTTTTTTTACATGAAATTGAACACCTTGTCGTAAACACTCAAAGTTACTCAAATAAATCACATCACATCAACTGGTTACTAACACCACTCAATAACTGTAACCTTTTTATCGGCTAAAAGTAAGTGAAGTGAATTTATTTACTCACTTATTTAAGCTCACTCTTTTTTTCATTTCTAACTCTTTTTTCTTTATTTTTTTCAATTACAACAAGATGATGAAAATGTTTAAAAGAAGTCACAAATTACATAGGAATATACATTTTATATAAAGAGAAACAAAATGATCATCAGGTTTTTTAATTATTCAAAAACTTGAAGAAATCAAATTCAATTGTTAATGAACATGATTAATTAATGATATAACATCTTAAATCATAAAAATAATCAAACTAAAGTTTCACAAATTATATACTATAAAGAAAATGATAACAAAATGCTACGCTATAAGACAAGAAATACTCAAGTGTAATCCACATGACATATTCCTCCCCCACACATAAATTGAACATTGTCTTCAATGTTCATTAATTTAACAAATAAGCATAATATGTGAGAGAAAGGAAACGAATATACTTGGATAAAAATGTGATTGTGAAAGCATTCTATTAATATGAATTGCAGCCATATGAAAATCAAGGACAAAATATCAAAGTATCAAAAATAGAATAAAACACATAAAACTAAAAACAAACACACTAAAACACACTAAAAACAAATAAACGAAAAGTGTGCTAAAAGCACACCATTTTATTAAAAGCATATGAAATCCTACCTCTATGGTGGGGTTGCCTCCTAATAAGTACTTCTAAGGTCTTTCAGTTGGAACTTAGGGTTAGAGAATTTTCAATTTCAGCCTAGGTCTAACACTAGGTCTAACACCTAACTTCTCGTTCTCATCCTTTCAATAATAACAAACCAAAATTTCAAAATTTCTTATACCAATTAGTATGGTCCTAAATTCATAAGTCGTATCCTGAATGGAGCACTGTGATAAAAAGTCTAGGTAAACAACTTGTAGCCTAAGATCAAAAGTTGAAATACCTATGAAATCAAAGGGCTAAATTACTTCCTAAGCTTCTTGAATAATCTCTCTCTCAACGACCTTCATTTCAATAAGCTCACACTCAACAGCTTCGAAGTTGATTTCACGTAAAGCTAGTGTAGATTCACCACTATCTTCTAACTCACTTGACTTTACATGATCAATTCCCCTAACTGATGTTAAAATTTCCTCCATGGTTCTCTAATAATGCTTAAGCTGAGGCTTACTAGTTAAAGAGTTTTCAAATGCAGCCTTATTAAGCCAAGAATAATTTAGGTGATCCATCCAACTTGAGGTGTAATCCTTATTTAAACACTTAAAATGTTGTTGATAAAAAATGGGTAATGGCTATTCAAAATAATATGGATTGACCCAAGAGTAACCAGGGTAATCATCAGAATCAAGGGTATAGATACAATCAATTTGATTAGAAAGGATTGTCCCATTGTCACCCCAGTAAACTTTAGGCTCATACCATTGGCAATCTTGCCAATGGTCCTGCCTCTAAATCTTTTTAATGACTAAATGAGGTCACCAAAAGACCACTCTATGTACAAACAAAGATGACAAAAAAATAAAAGAAAGAAGGAAATTGCTAATATAAACATCAAACAAACATAAAAGATAATACAAGAAAACAAATCTCTAGAGTAATTAGCATCGGTATATTCATAATATTACAATTACAATTCCACGACAACAGCGTCAAAAACTTGGTTACGGTCGGTCATATACATAATTAGCTCAAATAAATCTAGCTTTTAAAACGCACATTCACTTTTAATTCAAGACCACATTTCAACAAGTGCATAGTTCGCAACAAGTAATAAAGTGGAGTATATTTAAGACTTCAAGTATTGATTCCACTAGGAAGTGTGTATATGATGTAAGTATTAGGTCAATTGGATTATAATTATTTAGAAAATTACATTTTTATAAATTAAAATAAAATTATAAAACTAACCTATAAGCCTAGAAAATTTCCAACCAATTGTAAGAGAGTTTAAGGTTGCTTTTTCCTAAATTATCTAATTAAAGCTTTGGTGGTTAATGATTTAATTGATGGATTAGTGATGTTTAATCTAGGTTATCTTCACTAAATCAAGAAAGTACTATGGTTAAGACACTACCTTATCTCTATTGGTCTTAGCTTGAAGTTTGGTCATGCATCAGACTTTGGTAATAGGCCTAAAGCTCAAGAAGTTTAGTATTAAAATTCCATTTTTCATAACTAACATCCTCATGATTAACCAATATTTGTTTATTTCATTGATTTAAACCATATTACTTATTGATTTATTTAATAACCTAGGTAGATTTCTTGAATCTTAGATTATCTGATGACAATATCCTAAGTTGTCAGTTTAGGAAAATCATTAATCATTCAATAAATAAATATCAACTTACTAATCATGCATTAATGCTATGTCAATTTAGTGTCACTATAGTCAGAAAGTTCTTGCCTAAGATTGGCTAATAATTCCTCTTTCCAGTTTGGACAAGAAACTTTCAATTTAACCATACTAAGTTGAGATTTAGGTGAATGTTTAGCAAAAATTTGATTAAATAAGTCACAAAATTAAGCGTGAATGTCATTTGAAGGCTCTTCAGAATAAGAGAAAGATGAGTATTACTCAATATAAGATGATTCATAACAAGGGCAATCCAAACGATTCATTGAATCAAGGGTATAAAGATTGTCAATTGAACCATAAACATCATTGCCCCAACAGTTTCCATTAACTTCAGGCTCATACCATTGGTGGTCATGCCAATACTCATCTTGCTTCCACATCCTTATAGTGTCTAAATTTAAACACTACAAGATGCTCTACTACTCAAACAATAGATAAAGAAAACACAGAAAAAAATAACACAAGAAACAAACAAAGCATAAGACACAATATAAACAATATTTAAACCTTAGAGTAATTGACACCAATGTATTCTTAATATTATAAAATAATCAGTTCCCTAGCAATGGCGCCAAAAAATTTCTACATCGATTTAATATCACTAATTTGAACTCAAATAATTCAATTAATTCACATGCAATTTCAATTCAAATCTAAATCAACTTAATGACAGTGTACCAGTCACAAGAAATTAAGTGGAGTAAATTAAAGAATTTGAAATGTTGAACCCATAGAGAATTGCTTGTAGAACTACTAAGGCAATTGGATTACAATTATCTAAGGAAAATCAATTCTTAAACTGAAAAGGGTTAGTTGGACTCAAGACAAACTAAAAACAAACCTAAATTAAACCTAAGGACTTTCCTAGCAATTTTATGGATCCCAAATTGAAGTAAAATTACTAAATTGATTAATAAGCTAAGGATTAGGTCTAAAATGGCATAAGTGAGTTATGGATTGGAATACTTAATCTAGGTCCTCCACTAACTCAAAATATAGCTATGGTTAAGTCTATGTCTTTTCTATAGCTATCCTAAATTGATCTTTAGTTATTTCATCAATTAATAGGCATTAGGCTTAAAGTTCAAGAAGTTCTAATCCTAAATTTCATTCAAGATTAATGCCCTCATGATAAACAAGGTAGATTTCTCGGATCCAAGCATTAAACCATATTGTTTATAGATTTTTCCAATGATTTAGGTAGATATTATTAGATCCTAAACCAATTATGATCTTATTCTAAGTGGTCAACTCAAACAAGCATTAAGTTCTCATATAAACAAAGATTAGCTTCCAATTATGTAATAAAAACTCAACTAAACCATTTAAGAACCTAACCTCAGCTAGAATACTCTTAAAACATCATATATATCCAACGTAATTTAGATTGAATCAAGAACAGCAAGTTTATGAACATATATGAATAAAGAGAGTGAAATAAGGTAAAGAAGGGATTATATTTCACCAAATAATGCTCCAAAGTGTTATACATCGTTCAAATACCTCAACAAACTCTTAGGAGTCCTTACAAAAACCTGAAAATCACATGAATAAAGCTGGAAAAGGAAGAACAAAAAATAAATCAACCTAAAGAAAGAAAATGAAAAACCTAAGCTAAACCTCTGAATTAAAGGCTCTAATCTTTATTAATCTACATAAAAATAGGTTCTATAGCTTCATATATGTCCCATAGAAGTAGGAAGCAAGTGGATAAGTTGCAGAAAGTGGCTCTGCAAGTTACAACTGAAAATATCTGGACAGGTACTAAAACGACACTTAAAGAACACTAGAACAACATCTTTCAACTGCCACCGTTTGACTACTAGAACTAAGTAAAACGAGAGCCAGAGGGCGTAAAACACAGATTGACTATTGACCACTGTTTTACTCTTGATTTATGATTCTTTCATACAATTTTTTGAATTTCCAATTCAATTAGGTAGCTAATTGCAATTAAACCAATTTAAGACATAAATAACACAATTAAGCACCAAACTAGGGGTCATTTGACATAAAATTATCATGAAAATTCATATAAAATGAACCATTATCATTTCTCCTTGAAATATTGTTGTTCTCCTCTCTCTGATATTCCTTGGACTTAAAATGGTGCTTTTAGGGTTTTTCCACAGCTCCCCAATCCAAAACAGTCACTAACATAACTTGAACACATCGTCCCATTAATTCAGGAAGAATAATAAGTCGTTATAATGATAGAGTCGCTATAGCAACCTGGGCTTGATCATTTTTTCTATCGCTATAATGACCTGGGTTTTATCCTAAGCTCCTTCTTCATCTCCTCTTAGTCTCTTAACTCAATTCCAATTGAATATGCATTAGATATTCA
>JAOXYD010106165.1:0-11592 GCA_028565735.1 Pinacopodium congolense
TAAGGTCCAGCTAAAAGACCTTAAAGAAGCGCTTGTTGGGAGGCAACCCAACCGTAGAAGTAGGATTTCATTGCTTTTAATAAAATAGTATGCTTTTTGCATGCTTTTGGTGTGTTTTAGTGTGTTTGTTTTTGTTTCTTGCGTGTTTTCTTCTATTCCTGGTGCTTTAATGTTTTGTCCTTTAATTTTCAGATGGTTGCAATTCACATCAATGGAGAGCTTTTAAGATCAAAATTTTTAATCCAGGTGTATTTATTTCCTTTCTCTCGCATTTATTCTTATTTTTGAACATTAAGGACAATGTTCCATTTAATTGTGGGGGGAAGAAATGTTAGTTAAGCACACTTGAGTTTTTCTTGTTGGGTATAGTTGTTATGAATTATTGTGCTATGAAATTACATGTCTAAGAAAATTCTGTCTCGGAGATTGAATTTTAAGTGGGACCGTTTGTGACCCCTCTAGTCTTTCTTGGGAATTTACCTGGTGGGATTTTTTTAGTACAATCATTCACATCCTATATCAATTATTTGATTTTCTTTTACTAGTTTATAATTTGTGAAAAAAAATTTCGATTTTGATGCTTATTATTGTCCATGTTTTCTTTTAAATTTAATTATTTTGACAATTTTAAATGTTATATGATTAATTGTGACTATGAATAACTAAATGCTTTTAACTCATTTCATAATTTAGATAACGGATATCTGATGATTAGATTGATATTCCACATATAAAATATAACTTAGTGAGTAATTTTGTGAGTTCTTTTAAAACACTTTTATCATTAGAATAAATGAATAAATAAATAACTTAGATAAATAAATAAGTGACTAGAATTCACGCCGTTGAATTCTAATCTTATACATATATGTATATAAAAAAAGAGAAAAGGACAAGAAAGAAAAAATAAAATAAAATAAAAAGAGAAAAAGAAGCAAGCAATATATATATGTGTGTGTATAAGGTTGAAGTTATGAGTGGTGCTTTTTTTAGTTGATTCAATGTAACTCAATTGAGTAACCGGGGGTTGTTCACAATAAAATGTTCAAATTTATGTAAAAAGATTAAGTTACTTATCAACTAAGTGCTCACATGTTTAATTAATTAGTTATCTAAATAAATTATTAAATAAAGAATGTGAAAGTGTTTTGGAAGTTGATGCATTACACTCATTATATTTGTCTTTTACATGTAAAATTGATTTTTGTGATTTAGGTTAAAGGTTGAAAAATGATGAAATGATTTAAATACATTTGCGAATTGATATGAATAATTGATTATATAACATTTCGATGAGTCATTATCTTTGAAAGATGAAGAAGACATTTTCAATAATAATTTTGTTAATCTTGAATTAATTTTCTTATAATTATATTCTAGTTTGAGAAAGTTGAATGATTGGTTTGCTTAAGGACAAGAAAAGACTTAAGTGTGGGGGACGTGTTAAGGGTCAAATTCATAGAGTTTTTGGTTGTTATTTGATGACAATTTACTCCTATTTTAGTCCTTAAATGTTTAATTAATGTTTAGAAATGTTTAAATTGTAGGTTGATGTGAATAATTGGAGATATGTGCAAAAAGATTAGAGAATAACACATTTTCAAACCTATAACGGCACCCTGTGCAGCCCACCATTAAAGGACTGTAGACCACCGTTGAAGAATTCAGATTTTGCATGCCAACGACGGACTATTCATCCTATAACAACACCGTTATAGATCGGTGGAGGGTGTCGTTGAAGGACGACAGATGCATTTTTCAGCAGATTTTTCAACATCTGCGGCTTGTCTTCTTCCTCTACTTGCAGATGCTTCACTCCTATATAAAGAGGGCTTCTCTAGATGTTTTAGGGATCCAGTTTCAGTTGCAAACACCTTAGTTTTAGTTAGTTTTCAAATTAAAGCAGCTTTTAGGTTGTTTTTAGTTTCATTCTTTTGTAATTTAGTTTGCAGGTTGTTTTTATGGTTCTAAAAGCTACATAAATATGATTCTATGTTGAATCATCATCTGGGGATGTGATTTGGTGACTTCTAACTCTTAATTTCATTTTTATGTAGTTATTATGGTAATTAATCAAAGTATTGTTATTTAAATTATATTTATTATATGCTTTGATTAATTGTTGTTCTTCATGTTTAAATTCAGTTAAGTTATCATGTTAAATGTGTTTATGATGATTAATTTTATTGATTAATTGTTAATTAATGATTAGTGAATTAATCTTTGTTTATTTGAATGCTGAATGCTTAATGCTTGTCTTGAATTGATTACTTAGGATATTGCTTTCAGATAATGTAGGATCCGACAATCTCTACTTAGATTATTAGAAAAGTCAATAAATAATGTGGTTTAAATCAATGAACTAACCAAAGATTGGTTAATCATGAGGGTACTAATCTTGGATTAGGATAATTTAGGACTAGACATCCTAAACTTTAAGCCTATTACCTAAGTCTAAGGTATAACCAAACCCCAAGATAGGACTAATAGAAATAAGTCAGTGTCTTAACCATAACATTGCCTTGAATTAGATAATACCCTAGATTGAACATCATTGATCCAGTAATTAAATCATCGACTACTAAAGCTTAACTGAATAATTTAGGAAAAGCAACCTGTGGCTTTGTTACAATAGATTGGAATTTTTCTAGGATCTTTCATAGTAGATTTTAGTTATTTATTTCTTAAATCATAAAGTTAAGTGTTCTCTAGATAATTGTAATATAATTGATCTAGTACTTACATCCTATAAACTTCCTCATGGGATCGACACTCGGGGTCTTAAATATACTCCACTTTATTACTTGATTCAACTGGTACGCTTGCCGAATGTTAGTCTCCAATTAAATTGTTAAATTGTGCATGAAAGATATATTAATTTGAGTTAGTTTTGTATGTAGCCAACCGCAATCAATATGACATGAGGAGAACGCGCCACTCACTGGCTGAAAACAGCTCCAATGGCATAGTTGGAGGCGTCGTACATCATCTCGAATGGTAAACTCCAATCTAGTGGTTGTAGAATAAGGGAATTAACCAGCTTCTCCTTCAACACATCAAATTCTTTCTTGCACTACTCATCAAAAACAAACTCCATATCCTTTTGAAGTAGCCTACAAAATAAATGTCCAACTTTTGAAAGTTATCAAGTGAATCGGTGATAAAACCTTGTATAATCAAGAAAAGAGTAAACCTTCCACACAAAAATAGGGTAAGGCAAAGAATATACATGGTCTATCTTAGCTCTATCAACCTCAATACCTTTGGCAGAAACCACAAGTCCTAAAACTATCCCTTATTGGGCCATAAAATGACACTTTTAAGAATTAAGAACAAGGTTAGTTTCAAGGCATCTTTTAAGAACCAAAATGAGGTTATTTAAACATTTATCTAAAGAAGCTCCATGCACAGTAAAGTCATCCATAAAAATTTCAATGGTTTTATTAATATAATCAGAAAAATACTTACCATGCATCTTTGCAATGTGGTATGGGTGTTGTAGAAGCTAAATGAAACCTGTCAATAAGTGAAGGTTCCTTATGGAGAAGTGAAGGTCATCTTCTCTTAGTCCTTTGGAGTGATGGTCACATTGATGTACCCTGAGTAACCATCAAGAAAGTAATAATAAAGCATGACCAGCTAGACGTTCTAATATTTGATCAATAAAAGGTAAGAGAAAATGGTCCTTTCTACTTGTAAAGTTAAGTCTGAGGTAATCCACGAAACTCGTCGTCCATTTTATACCTGAGTTAGGACCATCTCGTTGTTCTCATTCTTCACCACTGTGATTCTCAAATTCTTTGGAACCATCTACAATGGAATTAGACACTTGTTTTCAGAGATAGGGTAGATAACACCTACATCAAGCAACTTCATCACCTCTTTCTTCACCACCTCCATCATTGGTGGGTTAAGGTGCTATTACAGTTGAAAAACTAGAGTAACTCCTTCTTCTAGCAAAATCCTATTCATACACAAAGAAGTACTAATACTTGTGAAGTCTTATACTCTTGCAAAATACATATAAGCTTATCTTCTTACTCCTTAGTGAGGTAACTACAAATGATCACATGAAGGGTGTTGTTGGCTCCTAAATAAGTGTACTTGAAATGATCTGGTAGATGCTTCAACTCTCCTTTCGGTGCCTGCATAATAGAAGGTAACAATCTATGAATATAAATAGGCATTTCTAAAAACTGATGGCCATACGTACCAAGATCCTGAGGACACATCTCAAAGGCCCTAATCACTTCTTTCACATCCTCCTTAAACTCAAACTTGTATGGCCAACAATTATACATCTCATTCTCTATCAAAGTTATTAAGGCTATCTTTAAAGGTTCACCTGTAGAAAGAAATGACCATTGTTCTACCAACGAGTCAATAATATCCAACCTAGCTACTAAATCACAATCTGATGGGTAACGCATAGCATTGAAGATGTTAAAGCAGATAACCTCTCCATCAAACTCCATGGTCAAAAACCTACTATAAACATTAATATTTATCTAAGATGTATTTAATAATGGCCTCCCTATCAAAATTGTCGAAGGACTTCAAGAGTCCTTATCCCATATGTTTAACACATAAAAATCTACAGAAAAATAAGCTCATTTACTTGCACCAAAACATCTCAATAACCCTCTCAGGGTATGTGTTAAACCAACTAGCTAATTAAGTGATAACACGAGTATCCTTTAATGAACCAAGATTTAGAGCCTTAAAGATGGAAAGTAGCTTAACATTAATCAAAGCTCCTAAATTTAACATGCGTCTCCCATACCTCATGATACCTATCTTACAAGGGATGGTAAAAATACCTTCATCCTTACACTTGGGGGTAAGTTCTTCTATAGGACTACTAACATATTGCCCCCATACTAGTCTTCTCGTCTCTTTTCAGTTTTCATTGTTGGTATATAGATCCTTTAAAAAATTATAATACTGTGGAACTTGATTGATTGTTTTTAAAAAAGGTATACTAAATACCTCAAAGCCCTCTTTCTCCTTCTCCTGTTGCTTGTTCTTGGCTATCTTATAAGGAAATGGAATAGAAGGAGGGTTAGAAACAATAGTTTCTGAGGTACTCACCTTAGGAGGATTGCCTTCTTCCTTCTTTGATGGCTCGGTTTCTTCTTCTTCATCTTTTTACTTCCTCTTCATTGGCTCTTTTATCTCCTTGCCACTCCTCAAAGTATTGGGAAAATTGTCTTCTCTTGGGTTCTTCTCAACTTTACTAGTTAACCTTGTTAAGCTTTAGGTCTGTAACTTCCCAACTATATCAGGTAGTTGACTTACCTAGTTTTCTAAGTTCTTCAGTCCACTCCTCACTTCCTATTGGAATTGAAAAGTATTAGTAGCTAAGATCTTAACAATTTCATCTAAGGACATACCTCCAGCTGGTTATTATGGTGGAAAAACCGGTGGCCTTGGTTGAAACTATGGTTGGTTCTAATGAAAACCTGATGGTGCATGGAATCTTTGCTACTGATGATAAGTAGGTGGGCACACATTGGAGCTACTATCTTGCCATGAGTTCTCGTACTTGAATTTGGGATGATCCTTCCATCCCTGATTGTAAATGAGATCAAAAGGATCATAATATGGTTTTTGCCCTTGAAACCCTCCAACTACATTGAACCTGCTATTCATCTTGTAAAGTGGGGCAAGCATCAGAAGTATAATCAGTTAAAGAAAAAAAATACTACATACTTTAGTTGTTCCCTTACCCATCATTGGTCATTATACTAAGGACGTTAGGATGGCTGCTTATTGCTCCAACTTGGAAATGGATACCTCCTTTACCTGCTTTACCTAAGAAGAAGCACTATTACAGTTCCTCTAGTACTGAGAGTTGGCCACCATCGTTTCTATTAAGTTCTTTGTATCCTCCATCATCCTATTGACCAAAGCTCCACCACTCATAGTATCGTTTATATTCCTATCCATAGGTAACAAACCCTTATATAAATAATAAATTAACAACTGTTCACTTATCTGGTGGTTTGGATAACTGTTACAAAGCTTCTTGAAGCATTCCTAGTATTCTTCTAGTGACTTCTCCATGTCCTACCTGATAACCACAAATGTCCTTTCTAATGTTTCTGTCATTTGAAGTAGGAAAGTACTTTTCTAAAAATGATTGCTACATCTGCTCTCAAGTGTTAACGAGCCGACAGGAAAATTATAAAACTACTCCTTTGTTGTGTCTGCTAAGGCAAAAGCAAATGCCTTTAATATAAATTTCTCCACTGTGAGTCCTACTAGCTTCATACTAAACATAGTATATAGAACTCCTTTAGGAACTTGTTTCGGTCAGTGATGTAGCTCGATCCTAACGAGTTGGTATCATAAAAGTTTGTAAGAGTTGGCAATGCACGAATTAGTCCAAATTCAATCTCTACCTCTGACTTATCGTCCAAATAATTAATACAAAGTAGGTTAAGGTTAAAAGTAGGAGCTAAGAGCTCCTTTAAGGCGCACTAATGAGGCTCCATAACATCTTTTACTTCTTCTTCCTTTAGAAATGTTGCTGAACTCTCTTCTACTTCTTCTTTAAAGGATAAATAACTACCATTTTTTAGAAGATGTGTATGGCTAGTTTGCTCACTCTAATGAATCCAAGTACGACCTGAAATAGGAAAAAAAGAGAAAGGATTAAATGGAGAAGCAATGCCCTCCTATTTTTCTCAGTAAATTTCCACAATTGAATGTGTTTAAAAGAATTGAGAGATATGCAAATCAAATGGAAAAGTGATAAAGATCTACAAAAAAAAAAGAAACATCAAATAAGACATGTCAGCTCCCTGGCAACGGTGCCAAAATTTTGATAGATTATTGCAAAACTATTAAATAATAAATTCCTAACTTCCTAACTATGTAGAAGGTTGAGTCAGATTTGATCCTACAGGGAGTTAAGATACAAATGCTATTTTTAATAATGTAAATAAAAGAAAACAAAAACCCCTGAAGTGATAAGGAATAAAATAGTTAAGATGTATCAAAGACAACAAAAATGACAAAAACAAAGAAAATGATGATAAACTAGTAATAATAGAAAAGAAATGGGCTGAAGGCATCATTGAGATTCTAAGACAATCAATGGTCCTCAAAACTAAAAAGAAGGTACTTTAACTAAGATGTTAGCCTATGGATCTGAGTAAGCTCTTAAACCCTCAGTCCCTCGAAAGTATGTGAATCAAACAAGTTCTAGAAACACCCCTAACTTCGCTATAACTTCAAATAAGCTCTTTAAATTTAATAGTGACGAAGCATTAAGTATTAAGGAATGAAAAAATTAGACCACCTACTCACAAACTTTGAAGATGTAACCTAAAGGATTGGAACCCTAGACTAGTTAGTTAAGTTTACCCACAAATCTAAGTAGTTTATTATTACTTTTGAGAATCACAATGGACTATTACATGTCGCACGCTCCACCCTAGCTTTTGGATTAGGAACTTACCCAAAGTTGATCAAATCTAGAGATAATATCTAATCCTTGATAATGAACCCAAGTTCCCATCTAACCTAAGCTTAAAGGCATTAAACTCAAAAGGACTCAATCAAATTCTCATAAATAATCTCCCATTATTCCTAAAATGCCTCCAAAGCCTTAGATAACTAGCCAAACTTACTTAAATTAATCAAAATAAACATTAAATATACAAAACCTATACTTAATTAAAGGAAATCGGAGAAGAAAAATCCAAATTACCATTGAAAACCAAGATTCACACTTAACCCAATGAAAACCTAAGCTAATTATGCTAATAATCAACTAATTGCAATTAAATTAACAAAACCCAAACTAATTATACCTAAATAGAAATACCAGCATACTAAAAATATGGCAAAAACTAAAATTAAACACTTCCTAACCTAAGAACATGAATAACTTCAATTATAAAGGAAAACCTAAGTAAAAACATCAAGAACAAGCAAAACCCAAAAAATAATGCATTAAACAACTAAAAATCCAACCTAGGTAGAACTAAAATAATAAGATATTAAGTTCACACAATCAAAATCAAAGCTGGAAATTAGATAAAAGATCATTCATTGCATTATACCCCATCATCCATACGTTTTCCATAGTTCTTAAGCTTAAAATTCATTAAAAACTCAAAATAAACCCCATATAATATAAAAATATGAAAATCATAGAAAATAAATCATTAAAAATTTGATTAGAATGTAAAGTTACCTAAAAGAACTAAGTTAAAGAGAAGAAATAAAAGTCCAATGAAAATCCCAAAGAAAACCTAAAAACATTAAGAAAATCTAAAGAAAAGGTGTAAATTTTGCAAGGAAAGCTTTCTTCTCCTCTTCTCTGCTTTTGGGATAGATTTATATACACCTTCCAATTAGGGAAACCCTAAAGTGGGTGAAAAGACCATTTTTTCCCTATTTTTCGTAGACAGTGAGTAAAATGGCGGTTGGATGGGGGTATAATGGTGTTCTTTAATAATAAGTCACTTGCCATTTAAGTCTCTGGAAAAGGGGTTAAACAGCGGGTGTTCTTAACTTCAACAACAATGTTTAATAGTTACAACACCTGCCATTGCCAGCAGGCACTTGCTCCAATTTTGCTCCAAATCTTCCAAAACTTCATGCTTAGATCCAGAACTTGTGTTAAGAGAATAAACCTATCATTAACACATTATATCACAATTTCAATATTTTTAAATAAAAAATAAGGCTAAATTAAAGTGAAATGTCATACCAAAACTTAGCAAACTTCATCTATATCAAGCTTATTCTAGGTTATAGTAGGATTAGGGGTATTTTTAGAGCTTATTAGTTTCGCCTATTTTGGAAGAACTTAGGATTTAAGAGCTTATTTGAATCCATAGGTTAACATATTAGCTAGAATACCATTTGTTTAGATTCGAGGATCAATGGTCATCCAAGAATCACGATGATACCTTCTACACATTTTTTTGATATTGTTATTAGTTTTATCATATTTGACATTGTTGATTATCTCTTTGGTTGCAATAATTACATATTAACTTAATTAGTTTTCATTGCACTAGGGGCTTTTGTTTTCATTTTTTTATACAACATTTGAAATAGCAATTTTATTCTAACTTCTTATGGTTTGACCTTAACTTTCTATACTATACAGTGAAGTTCAGTGAGGATTATTATTTGGTAGTTTATGATGAACTACCAGGTAAAAAATCTTCAACTTTGGAGTATATCCATCTAAATACACATTTGTTGTTCTCTGTGCTTGATATTTCTGTTTCTTTCTTTCTTTCTTTTTTTTTTTGCATGCTATCTTTGATGTGCTTTAGTTATAGGTAACTATGAAGCAAACTTTCAAACCTATATTTGGAAATGAAGCATTATTTCAAAGCACTAAACTCTTTACAAAAAAGGGTAGATAGTGATCCTTTTTTATTTATACTATATATATCCATATACGTATATGAGTTTAGACGTTTTTAAAATCACCAAATTATACCTCATACAATCTATCTTTAAATTAAATATAGTTGAAAGAGAAAAAATATGAAAAAAACATGTAGTAGTTATAATAAAACAATTAAGTTTTATAATTTTAATTACATAATTATGTATAAAAATTTTATTTTATTGTGTATATAAGTTATTAAATTTTAAATCATGATAAAAATATTTTAAAAACTTACATCTAAATTTAAAATAAAAAATATTAAATTACATTCAAAATTCAAATTCATCAAGTATTTTTCTTGAAATTTATGGGATATTATAAAATAGTTATTGACTAACTTTAATACATATAAGTTTTGATTGGTTTACCTAAATTAAAATTGAGAAAGAATTTGAAACATTCCTTTATATTGATGATAAAAACTGATTTTTATTTATGAAAGAGAATAAGAAAGAGATGAGATAAATGAGAAAGAGAGGAGAGGAGAGTAAAGTACCACAATACTTGAAAGTGATTTTTGAAGGAGTAGAGGATAGATACGATCCATCAAGGAGTCAATAGGGACAAGTGTTTTATAAGATTTTTCATAGTGAAGGCCTCCACTCTAATGATTGAATCATTAATAAATTAAGAAATTGTGAAATTGAGGAAAAAGGTGGTGTTAAAAAATAAAAAGGGAAAGAAAGCAAAAAATTTTTGGTTAAAAAAAGATGTAAGTTTTCTAAAAGAATTTATTGTTAGGAATTTAAAAGGTTATCTAATTTATTTTATTGTGGAAGCAAAGTCCAAAGGGTAAGATTAAGAGGCTCAAATGATTGATGAATTGACCTTTACTCATAAACATTATATTAGTCTTCAGGTAACATGTAAATAGATGGGTTCATTGTATTTATGTGAATTGTAAAATATTTTTAAAAAATTGAGAATGTAATACTTAGATGAATGAATTAATATTAAAAAAATACATTAAAAATAAAAAATAAATATGAAGATAATAAGGGTGAGAGTGTACAAAATTAATTTTTAGTGAATTGATTAAATAACTCTTATGCTACATTCGCTCTCCAAACTTCACTTGAGTTTAATTATCATTTTCCTTAAATGGTTATAAAAGAACTTTTAATGTCTTTCCTTTATTTGAATTATGAGAAGAATTATTACTCATCTTTGTTAAGAACATGAGACATCATAACTTGAACTTACAATTAACTACATATGACAATAGCACCACAACTTGATAAAACTAAAAAATTTATGATTCTTACTCATGCCAATGAATGAGAGACTCATTTTATACTCATAAACATATAAATGCACTTAAACTCTCTTAATGGCTATTGCATCTATGGTAATGTAACTTATCATAATTCACTGTTGACTTATTTATACATATAAACCTTATTCTTAATAAGAAAGAGTAAAGAAAGGTGCTTGTGCTGGCCCTCCTCAATCCCAACTTCGGCTATCCAATCCTAATAGCTAATAACATATTCAATTATTTTAAACTTGGAAGCCTACGTCCTGATGTTTTTGTGCAATAAACCCCTATGGCTGAAGATTAGTGATAGGTGGTCTCATGGAGCTTTTAGAGAAGGGTATCAAAGTGTGTAAGCACAACAATGAATTGTGGCGAACCAGATGAGTACGTTTAGAAGGAGGCACATCTGTACTGATATATGAGTTTATGCAAAAAGGATGGCGTACCAAAATCCCTTATAATGATAAGGATGACGAGGATCACATTCTTACCTCCCTTTCCTTTGACCAACAGGTCCTCGAACCAACCTTTCCTTCCCCTGAAGAAGTTGTTTCTTTAGACAAACCAGTTAGAAAGGCTACTAAAACCCAACTCCTTTCAGCATTATCAATGTCGTCACATGAATCATAAATGCATGAATTTGATGTACCAACTAAACGAGGCTAAAAAAAATCAAAGTGAGCAGAGTGAAGAAAACCATAGTGCAGATCCCTGTAATTTTAAGGCGTGATGGTCCCATCTTAAATGTTATGATGTGTGGATGTCAAGTCAAAGGAAGGGCCTATTATGAAATTTGTTTTCAAGCTTTCTCTAAGGAAAGCTCACTTAACTTCTGTTAGGGGTTAAATTTATAGTATTTTTAGATGTTATTTGATGTTAATTTAACCCTATTTTAGTGCTTAAATGTTCC
>JAOXYD010106185.1:0-11592 GCA_028565735.1 Pinacopodium congolense
CCTTTAAATCAAAAGATTGAGTTACTTCTTAATCAATTTGCCCACATATTTAATTAATTAGTTAATTAAATAAATTATCAAATAAAAGATGTGAAAGTGTTTAGAAAGTTGATGCATTAAACTCATTATATTTGTCTTTTATATGTGGAATTGATTTTTTTTATTTAGGTTAAAAACTGAAAAAGAATTAAATGATTTAAATGCATTTGCAATTTGATATGATTAATTGATTATATAACATTTTGATGAGTTATTATTTTTGAAAGATGAAGAAAACATTTTCAATAATTATATTGTTGATCTCGAATTAATTTTCTTGTAATTATATACTAATTTGAGAAAGTTGAATGATTGGTTTACTTGAGAACAAGTAAAAACTTAAGTGTGGGGTAGTTATTATGGGTTAAATTCATAGTATTTTTAGTTGTTAATTGATGTAAATTTACTCCTATTTATGTGGTTAAATGTTTAATTTATGTTTAAAAATGTTTAAATTACATATTTATGTGAAGAATTGGAGAATTGAGCAAAAAAAAGGCAAAACAATGAAAATATGGACCATTAACTGAAGTTTAGCAGCCCTAAGGCGAAGGATGAACACCATTGAATGAGTCAAAATTTTGGCTATTAACAATGGTTAACCATTTATCAATGGCTCCGTTGTGCGTATAGCCAGCCCTCTGTTGAAAGACAGCAGACAAAATTCTTAACTTGAATCTTCAAATTTTGTGGCTGTCATCTTCCTCCACTTGTAACTGAACCTCCCCTATATAAAGGGACCTCTCCCAAACGTCTAAGCATCAGTTGTTAGGATAAAAAAAATGTTTTAGTTTAGTTAGTTTTCATATTAAGTAGTTTTTAGGTTTTTTTTTCCTTTTCAATCTTTTATATCATGAATTTTTAAGTTGTTTGTGGATTCTAGCCGCTGTAATCACATTGTTCAAAGTTAGATAGCTATCTGGGATGTGATTTGGTTCATTTTAAACCATTAATTTTGTGTATTATTTTTGTTATTTTGAATTAATCAAAGCATTGTTGTTTAAATTAATTATCTTGTGATCTTTGATTAATTTCTCTACTTAATGTTAATTTTCAGTAAAGCTGGGTTATGAAATGTGTTTATTGATGGTCAGCTGTGTTAATTAAAAATTAATGCATGAGTTGTGAGTTAATCTTTGTTTATTAAATACTTAATGCTTGTTTTGAACTGGTCACTTAGGATATTTCCATCAGATAATCTAGGATCCGAAAATCTCTACCTAAGTTATTAGAAAAATCAATAAATAACATGGTTTAAATCAGTAAAATAACTAAAGACTTGGTTAATCATAAGGGTGTTAATCTTGAATTATGGAAATTTAAGATTAAACTTCCTAAACTTTAAGTTTATTATCTAATGTTTGAAGGATAATCAAACTTCAGGATAGGACTAATAGAAATAAGCCAGTGTCTTAACCATAGAACTGTCTTGATTTAGAGAAGATACCCTAGATTAAGCGTCACCGATCCATTAATTAAATCATCAACCACTAAAGCTATAGCTAAATAAATTAGGAAAAGCAACCTTAAACTCTTTTATAATAGAATGAAAGCTTTCTAGGTTTTATTTTTCTTGCAATATTTATTTTATAAATTACAAAGCCTTGATTCTTTAAATAATTGTAATATGATTGACCTAGTACTTACAATCACATATACAGTTTCTTGTGAGATCGATATTTGGAGTCTTAAAAAAAACTCTACTATATTACTTGTTATGATCGGTGCACTTAATGAAAAGTTGGTCTTAAATTAATTGTTAAGGATGTAATTATCTCACACAAAAAAACTCATGTAATTGAAGACAGTGTAGGCCTACTTGCTGTATTTATTAGTTTTCAATGTGTAATATAGTTTGGAGTAATGTCAGGTGGAAGAGCCAAACCATTAAAGAATAAACAAGCTTATTTGACTTTATGGTGATGCAAGGGATTCTACTATAAACTTAAGGAGTTATGGAAATTGTTACTATATGGATTTTTTTATAATGGTTGTATATTTAGGTATTTTAATTTTTTTGAATTTTTATATTTTGTGTATTTTACCTTTTTATTGATAAAATAACACCCTATCATTAAATTTAGGTCCACATTTCTATGTGGCATTAAAGGGACCTATTTGAGTTGTCTACTAATAAGGTTAGCAGAAATTTTTTTAAAGATTTATGCAAATTGATCTAGGACAAGGCTAAATTGTGAGGTTCTAGTAACGGTAGAAACTTATTCATTAATGGCCAAACACTAGAGAATTACTTTTAAGTTTGTGAGAGACTTCTCTATACCATTTTCTAGTAAGTCAATTTTTCTTTAATTATCAAGTTTTAGTTTTATGCAAGTCAACTATTTTTCAATCACTATTTCTAGAGTTTCCTTTTACTTAGTTTTGAAAACATGTATGAAAGGGAACTCCAATATGGATATTGAACTAATAAGAAAGAAGAATTAGTTTAAAATGATTCAAAATAGTATTTTTACATATGCAATTATGAAATTGTGAGTGTTTAAGTCCTATAGCACCCGGGGGTGAATTTGACATTTAAAAATTTCTTATTAAATTAAAATTACTAAACTACCTAAACCAATTTTAACTATATGGAATCACTAAACTAAAATTCAACCTATAATAGAATTTTAATGCTTATGTAAATGGATCAAACTCAATTAATAATAAACAAACATAATAAATATAAATATAAAAAGGGAAGGGAAGAGAGTACACAAGAAATTTGTAGAGGTTCAGCTACCATAAAGATAACTTTCGTTTTCTCTCCAATTACTTGTTGAAAATTACATTAAATAACTATTCCTTAGGATGAAGAAGAACCGTAAAACTTCTTCTTTCCATGAAGGAGGTGAAGAGGAAGCTTTACAATCTTACTTCATACAAAGAGGGTGAAGAGTAACTCACTAATCTTATTTAACAATGAGTCAAGAGGGACCTTACACAATTTTGATTTTAAAGATCAAGAAGAAGCCAACAATCTTACTTTCCAATGGGGGAAGAGTAACCCTTTCATTCACAACTTAAACCCAATAGTTTTTCCCTAAAAGTAATGCCTACAACGTAAGCTCTCTAAAACTTAATGAAGCTTACAAAACTCAACAATTGCTTGATAAAAAAAAAATCTTAATGGGGCTCAAAATAATGCAATGAATGTAATACATTCTTCAACTTAACCACAATAATGAAACATTTTCAATGCTTTCAAAAATGTGACAAGTGATTAATAAAGCACTTAAAAACTAAAAAATATATATGTAACAATTTTATACCTCATAAAATAGATTTGAAACAAGAAAAATATAATTGACTGAAGATGAATACCAAAATTGGATAATTTATAAGCAAACTGATTTTCTAGTTTAAAAAAAACATAAGAGCTTAAAATAGAAATAAAAGCTCGAGCACACTCTTGGAGACTTAATCAAAAAGAAAATAGTAAACTTGTAGTATCAAAAACAAATTTGAATTAAGAAAATCAAAGTGGATAAGATAAAACACAAAAATGTAGACATCTTTTGTAAATCTCACTTTTTGGCTTTAAATCTTCACTTATGTGGCATAAATATAGTTCTGAAAGCCTTAGAACAATTATATATATTGTTAAAAAAATGGTTAAAGTCATTAGAAACAAGAACTAGTTGTTAAAGGGTAAAAATCAATTAAAACCCACGAGTTGTAGCTTTTTAGAAAACTAGCCATTAGCTATTAATGACTCTTTCTAGGTTTATCAACTGCGTTGTTGATTCTCATGAAAAACTATCGTTTAAGTCTCAAACTACAATGGCACCTCTAATCAACTAGAAACCACTGTTAAATATAAAGAAATGCATAAATAGGATTCATTTCAATTCCAAAACGCTCTAAATAATTGCCTAACATTAAATATAACTTCAAACAATTTTGAAAACATATTCCAAAGCTTTTTGAATTGCCAAAACATTTCAATTGAATAAAAAAATTTAACTTGTTTATGAAAGATTTTCAAACTAAACACTTTTATAATCCTTTCATAAACCAAAATTCACACTTTAATTTGACAAACATAATCAAATGCACATAAACAATAGTTCAAAACATTTACACTTGTCAAGAGGTATACATTAATATAATTCATTACATTACCTCTTGATCATATAAATTATACCTATATTAAATTCCAAATCAATTTTAATATGCTAATATCATAATCAAATTCATTGAAATACTAAAACATTTATGTAAACCTATATGTAAATGTTCATGAAAATGTGAGCCCTTTTAAATTATTAATAAAGATTAAGTTAAGAATACATTCTAAGAAACAAACCAAAACCAACACAACTTGATCTTCACATCTTGATTCACCCATTCTTTATCCTCTCATCAATGCTTACTTCGTTATTATTTCTTGATAAATGTTCTTCTACCTTAGGCTTTAAAACATGTTCTTGCATATTTTATATCAACCCATCTTTCAAAGACATCAAAACCCAAACATTATTAATAATAACATTTTATCATCATCAAAATACATGATTGAAACATTCTTTAATTCAACAGTGCATATTAAGAGTGCTATTATGATTTATTACATTAGGATGGTTATTAAGAGGGTAAAAGATATCAAGCTCCTTTATGATTTCATCAATTCTACCAAAATTCCATATTCTTTAAAATTCTAATGTGAGCTCATTATATTTTATGAAAACCCAAAAATAAATTTTTTGTTAAATTTTATCGTAATATCTAACAGACATAGCAGTTGCTAAACATGTGACATTTTAATTAAATAGTTTTATCCCAAAAGAGATGATTGAAAATTAGTAAACTACAATGGTGTTATCTATCAAAACATAGTTATATGTCATTATTGATCATAAAAAGTATCAATATTTAACACGTAATATTAATTTATTTTTATTAAAAATTTTAAAAATTATCAAATTATTTATTTGTAAATAATATATTTATTAGTTTAATAAGATAATAAATTAACTATTTCATTAAATTTTTAATTACTATGTAATATCACTAATAAATATGATTATCAAATTCTTGTTCTTGTTTACATTTTATAAATAACTAATAATTAGTTTAATTGATATTTTTATTAATGATAAATTTGTAAAACTTCTTATTATTTTATTGATATATAATATTTAGGTATTATTATCCATAAAAATTATAAAAAATTTAATTTATAATTTTAATTTTTATTAATGAATAATAATATATTATTTTTATTTTATTAAAAAGTAATAATATATCAATCAGTCTAACATAATAATAAGTTAAGTTCTCCATTTAAATTTTATTATATTATATAATTATTTATTATACTTATGAATTATTATGTTATGAAATTAACGTGATCTAGATTTAAAAAAAAGGTAAAAAATTATTTTGTTGCTGCATGTGCAATGAAATAGTAAGTTATTCTTTTGTCTCCCTATTTGACTGCTACGTTTGTTTTTTCCTCTACTTACCGAAAACTTTCAAGTTTGTTACAATTATAGTTACCTAAATATATCCAATGGGAGAAATATTTTGCCAGATGGAGTAATGGGAAAGAAAATCATTATTCTTTTCTTACGATACTTTTTCAAGTGCAAGTTGCTTTTTAATTTACGACAAAACCGTTCCTTAGAATTACAACACTTAACATTTGGCCATATTTGACACATTTTGATTCTATACAATATGCAATCTTATAGTATTTGATTAGAACACCATCATTTGACACTCCTCAAAGAATGGACATGGAAATTTGTTATCATCCGATCAATACCTTGATGATAATACTTCAACTTCTTGGGATGTACGCAACTTGGTTGAGTTGGACATTCATCATTAATCCTTAACGTTTTTGTTTTCCTTGCTCGATATTCTCTGTTGGTCTTTTACCATGCTTTTGAGAAGGAGTTGGCCCTATACAGGCTTTTTGGGAAGTTTGCATTTTGGAAAATAAATATGTATCATCTTTATTTTTTTATCTTCTCGAGGTAATAATTCAAACTTTTAACCAAAAACAAAAAAACTTACTTTAAAGGACTTAAAGGTAAAAATGAAACTGCTAATGGAGTAATGGTCCAAAAGCAAATCATACTGAAATCTCACATTTTAATCAGGATAGGTAGAAGGAAGAAAAAAATTATCAAATCTTGTCTTGAAATAAAGAAAATTTTTAGAATTGCAGATCTTGCCTACCCAAAAATTTTGATAATAATCTATGTAAAATAAGATTAAACCTCTCTTCGCAATCGATAATAAAAGCTTTAGGTTTTGTTATAAAATCTTATTAGACACTTGAACTTTTACTGAAGTTACTCCTATACCTTTGCACAACAATCTCATTTAGGTTCGCTTAATAAGACTAAGATTTTTCACATGATTGTTGATCGATAAGCCCGTTTGTTTTCAAACACTGCATGTGAACACTCATATTTAAGTGTTTAATTCATACACTCAAAATTACACAAGCACTTAATAAGAATAGAGATAAAGAAAGGCAATAAGAGAGATATACAACTGAAACCAACCTTTTCAAAGGAAATAAGAGAGATATAAAACTGAAACCAGCCTTTTTTTAACTCTCTATAAAATGTCAATAAAACGAACTTTAACACCTCTTACTTGAAGTACTCTACATTACAAAGAACTCTATACTTGAAATCCTTACAAGAGAACTCTTCTAAAAAGCTCTCAAATCTTATAAAGTTATCTCTTCTCTTGTATCTCATGTTTTGAGACTTGGTTCTAATGAGTTTTTTATAGGCACTCTTGTTTAGAAAAAAGGTATAAGATAATCATGAATTCCACAATCTCAATTTATCTCAATAGTTGAGATCACATTTAAACTATATTACATCATTCCAACCAACTGAATGACACTTTCATCCAAATAGATTTCTATCTAATTAGATGAATTACATCATATCTAATAAGAAAGAGTGTACATCCTACTAAGAAAGATCATGCATATTCATAAAGATCCCCATTATTTTCATATGTATATTCTATATGGTCTTTATTTCTTTAAAACTGATGTTATTCAAAGTGATCTTCAAGTTTATCTTATCATGTTATCAAATTGCTACGTCACCAGTAATGTATCTTTCAAGTCTTCAAAGCCTATCCACACATAGGTCCATCTAATGCATGTATACGGTCAAGTTCATTTAACTATAATTCAGCTTACTCATGATGCAATCTCATTGCTTTATAACTAAGTATAAGCATAATTTGAGTTAGAGTAAAACCTCATAAATCTTACGTACCTTTAACCCTCTCATCAAAGTCAAGTGCCTACTCGCACTCTCGCATATTATCGGATCTTACATGTCTTCACGTACTCTCGTGCATCTTCGTATCTTGCTTGACTTAATTTGCCAATCTTGCATGGTTTTACATTCGAATCTTACACTTCGCCTAATATTTCTACAAATGTGGACTAACACGTGCCAATGTGCGTTAAAGGTCACAAACTCTTGAGATCTTCGCTAACACATCTCACTTTGCTCATTTACTCGTAAAATTTTGTCATGTTCCCTCGTCAAATATTTTTCTTTATTTCCTTGTCGAACATGCCTTCCTCATGCCGACTCACATGTTAAACATTGGCCAAAATTTACCAATACTTGTATGATCTAACAACTTGAACTTAGGGGTTTAATAGATGTACTCTTATCTGTTCTTTTTTTATAATAAACAAATTGGTAGTCCTTGTCGGTTGGGATGGATTCTGTTTTATTTTTGGTTGAAAAGTGATGGATTATGCTTACTGATAAGCTATTATTAGATTCTTGCATATCTTTAAGTATCCTATCAGGATTCTTAATTTGATGTAGCTTTAGTTACATTGAAACACTTAGTGAACCAAATAAGAGATAGTTAATTTCAAAGTATTATTGTGGTATAAACTTCAAAATGAAGAATTTGTGGCTTTAAAAAGTTGCATTATTATATAATGTATGGCTTTAAATAAAAGGCTTTGCTTTCTCTCGTCACTCTTACAATATTCTTTAGATAAGATTTTGATGTTAAGAACATTAACGTTCTTTATCATATATAGGGAGTCATATAGTTACAATGGCCATCATTCGATCACACCATTTCTAGTTAGATGTGGAGCACACTGAGGAAGTTATTCAAAAAGCATTGGTAATTGTTGAGATGGTTGTAACTTATATTTTGTAGTACCTTTTTAGTCATAAAATGGAGAAATGGAGAAGTAGAAGGGCAAAAAAGATGGCTAAACTCTTGATTTATAAATGAGACTAGTACGTAATGTTCCAGATATCACCTTTCCAATAAAGAGAAGTGAACTATATATATTTTTTTTTGGTAAATTTTGTCAAGCATCCCTGTTATTTGCAAAACTATCAATTAGGCCCACGTAATTTAAAAACTATCAAATCAATTTTTTAAGTTTGAAATTACTATTGTTTGTTAGTCCCTCCGTTAATTTTGTCCTATACAGACAGATGGGGACACGTGGCATGCCACATGTATGGGTTGAAATTATTCAAGACCACTGTGATTTGGTAAATTATCAATTAGATTCTTATAATTTCAAAACTATCAAATAGGTCCTTAAAATTTCAAATTAAGGACCTAATTGATAGTTTATCAAATTATAGGAACCTAATTGATAGTTTACCAAACAAGAAGGAGTTAAATGATTTTAAACCTAATTAATGGATAATTTTAATAATTAGAATAACATTTTTAATAAATAAAGAAATCTATTTTGTAAATATTGTTCCTTTAATAAAGTATATTGAAATTTTAAATTAAAATTTGAAAAATCAAATAAACTATAAAAATATTTTTTCTTTTATAAATTCAATATATATGACATTGGATACATGATTTTTTAAATTAAGAAATTTCATTAAGAGTAAAGAATGTTAGAACCACACAAGGACAGTCATAAAAAATTACCACTGATACAACCCAGGGGGACTACACAACTAACACTAAAAATTAAGAGAATAACAAGATACAACAAGATAAGTTAAAGACACCAAGTCAACCAAAAGACAGAAGACATGGAGGTTGTAATAGCCCTTGCCACTGCCAGTTCCCTCACCATCTGAAAAAGACACTATCCAGTATCTCCTGTTGACACTAGAGCATTGCCAAATAGCCTAATATTTCTTTTAGCCTAAAGAATTAGACTAAGAGCACGTTTGATATCACTTCTCATTTCTGTTTTTGGTTTTTGTTTTTGAGTTTGTGTATTGATTTCTGAGTTATTTTTATTGGTTTCTGTATTATTTTTTAGTTTCTGTACTGTATTAGTATGTTTTCTTTTTTGGTTTCTGTGCTATTTTTATTATTTTCTATGTTTTAAAAAACAAGAAACGAAAACTGAAAATGAAAGTGAAAAAAAAAAACGAGGCCTAAGCTTCCAAAGGCAAGACAAAACAATCTCTTATCACCTTTATTTGAGAGCTTTACCTTGAAAGCCCAGGATAAGATATCAGACTAGAGCAAGAATGGACAGGATAATCAAAAACCTCTAAAGAACATTAGAAAATTTGTAGCTAAAGAAAAGGTAGTTGATGTCTTCAGCACATACCTTGCACAACTCTCATAGAAGGTTGGGAATAGGAAATTTCAATCTGTCTTTAGTGTTCAACTTGAACTTGGCTGTAAACTAGAGGATGACTACACAAGTTGGGAAAAGGGAGGAGTCATAAATCATCTTAACATACGGGAAAGGAGTTACAAAGCCTGTGAGCAACTTCTCGTATAAAGACAAGATGAAGAAGGAAATAGGATTAGGCAGCCGAAGGATAGAATCTGTTCCAAATTCACTAGGAAGTTGCTGAGGCATGGAGTTAAGTAGAAGCTCTACTCTACGGGTTGATCTAGTAGGCCAACACCGTCAATTTCATTAATAAACTATTGTAGTTTAGTATACAATGGAATGACAAATCGAAGGTGTTAAACTTCTACTCTCTTGTGGAGCGACCCAAGGTCATACTAGTAGTCAAAACCAAAATAAGTTGTCTTTACCATTGTTAACCTTGTGTTTTATGAAGCCCTGAACCTTAGCCCTAATGAGTAAAACCTACCTAAAAGGCCAAGAAATACAACTGGAATTTGAGTTAGCCATACAAATGCTCTTGCCTTTCAGAAAAAATTGATGAATCCATTTTGTCCAAGGGTTCTCTTTGTTAATGAAAATATTCCAGAGCCTTTTAATTAGAAAAGCTTTCGCAGCTACCTTGGTTGATGTAATACCAAACCCCCCTTCTTTCTTAGAAAGGCACAATTTTTACCACCTTACTTTAGGAGGACGAGAGCCAATGCAATTACCATTCCAAATGAAGGTGCGAATGATTTTGTCTAAGGTTTTGATAATGAGTTTAGGAAGTGTAATGTGAGAAAACCAATAAGTAAGAATATGACTAAGGACTGAGATAGCAGCTGAACCCGTCGACTATAGGAAAGGACTTTGCTGCACCAACTATTTAGCCTTTTAAAGATAGCTTCAATAAGAAGGAAGCAGTCTAAATAAGAAGGTTTCTTTATTATAATGGGAACACCAAGTTATTTAAATGGCAGCTGAGACATTTGAATGCCTCTAGCAGAAATTGTGTGCTCAATGGAAACATTAGAGCCCACCGAAAAGTAGCAAGAGCTTTTAGACGGGTTAAAGGACAACCTAGAAAATCCTTTAAAATGATCCAAAGCATTTAATAATAAAGAGGTAGATGTAGAATTTTTAACACATAGCAATATAAAATCATCATCAAAAGAAAAACTAAAAATACTTAGCTTGTTACATTTGAAATGGTACTTAAAGCTAGGTTTTTTAGAGATTAGGAGTTTAATGTGCTTGTTGAAAACCTCCATAGAGAGGGCGAACAGTAAGGGAGAGAGAGTGCCCCCTTACCGTAGACCGTTTATAGCCTTGACCACCTCTGCTGGCTCTCCATTAATTAGATAGGAGAAGGAGATCGTGGTAATAAAGTTCCTAACCTACTTGATGAATTTGTAGGCGAAACTCATAGCCTACATAGCACTAAGGATAAAACTCCAATTGGCTGAGTTGTAGGCTTTGGTGAAGTCTATTTTGAATGCACAACTCTAAATATTTCTATTAGAGCTATAACTCTTGAAGAGCTCTTGAGCTAACATGATTTTGTCTCCAATACTTCTTCCACTAACATATGCACTTTGGTAGGGACTGATAATTTCTTGAAGAACACTTTTGAGTTTGTTAGCTAAGATTTTTAAAATTACCTTATAGACCACATTACAATAAACAATGGGTCTGAAGTTGGTCAAGGAGGAAGGATTGTGCACTTTTAGCACAAGATAGAGGTACAACTTGTTCAATTCTTTAATCGTAAATCCTTTAGCAAAGAATTCTTGTACATTGTTAATGAGAAGATACCCAATGAGGCCCCAAGTATGCTAAAAAAAATTGAGTCTTAAATCCATCCGGCCCAGGTGCTTTGTCTAGGTGCATAGGAGAGAGGAAACCCGAGACTACAACAACCGCTGCCCGAGATAAGAGTTTTTTGCGATGCGGCGTGATTCAAATTTCTACGCCTT
>JAOXYD010106196.1:0-11591 GCA_028565735.1 Pinacopodium congolense
GGATTGCTTATGACCTTTATATATGAAATCTGCATGTGATGTTTGCAGTCATTTCTTGTTGATATTGATCTGTATATATTGATGCATATATGTGGTTTGATGAAATGACAAGTACAAAAGGAGACAAATGCAAAGTCTCAATTATTATATTGCATGCATATTGTGTTAATGGTTATTCTAGTCTTTGAACATCTCCAAGACCAAGTCATGTATAGTATATATAACCTTTCGACATATTATTGCATGTGATTTACTTGACTGTTTTGGATGGTAGAGATTGATATGATGGTTGATTATATTGCCCAAGTGGGAGAATGTTAGAAATAATTATGGACTAAATATAATCACAAACATTAATTCCATATACATGACTATTAATCAATTGCCTAATGTTTTTTTAATAACCATAATGGGATGGTTAATATTTAGTACTTGCATTAAGGCATATGGTAGTACTCTAATTACTATAGTTGGCCCATTAAGCTATAGTCATATATCCATACATATAAAAGGAAAAAGTGTAAGGTATGTTTGGCAAGGGTTTAGAAAACTAAGAGGGTCTTCTACCATTAGCTCTTGTGCACAAAAGTGAGTGTATAATGTTTGATGGCTGCTGTGTTTTTTGGTGTTTTTCTGTCTATTTTTGTAGGTAAATATAGATAGACTACAAGATCAACGCAGTCTTGGAAGTATGTCTTTAATGCTCTAAATAGAATGGATCTTGGTTGTTGAAGCATTGAATAAGTGTATTGATTTTTAACACACTCCTCTTCCTTCCTTTCCTACTCCTCTGCTCACTAAGGCATATAATCAATACTTGATCTCTTTTCACCTTACTATGGATACATTAATTAGTTCCCTCTCCCCTTGCACTCAATGTATGATGGGATTTACTTTAGACCAATATATTTCAGTCTTATTGGATTCTAGCAGCCGTCACAACATTATACAACCTATGATTGTCTAGTTTTTTCAATTATCAGTAGATAATACTCCTACTTTTTAAATTATGGTGGAACATGGTGCTTCCATTTCATGCTTTTAAATGTGTATTAATATTCTTATTCTTATCCAAAAATATCATTTTCGAATTTCCTTTTATATCACACTGATTCATGGTGCTAATATTTTTCTTGACATCTAATTGCTACAATCACTTGGTCCAGTTTTATTTGATTTTTTTTATACCTTGTATGACCTTTTATCATAAGGGTTACTAGGTTTCTCTAATGGATGAACCTAAACTCTTACCTTTCCCTTCTACCTATAACCAAATTCTTCAATTATTTCATATAGATTTAGTGACTTGTCATGCCATTACAATCCTTAATCATGAGTCTCCCACCAATATGCCTATATATTTTTCTTTATACCTAAATACAACAAGTGATTTATCACTAATTTTGTGATCCCTTTTAAGCTTTTATTATTCTGTCCTTAACATACTTAAAGGCCTACCTCCTTCCTGTCACTTTATCTATTTGAAACCTAATTCCTCCTTATAAATGTTAATCCTTATTTCTACCCCTATTGTTAAAAAGAGTGAATAATTAAAATTATTGAAGATATGCTCTTCGAGGGTGTTATTAAGCCTAATACCAGTAAATTTTCTTCACTAGTTTTATTGGTTAATAAAAAGAATTGCACTTAGCATTTTTGTGTTGATTACCATACACTTAATGCTTTAACAATTCCCTGATAGGTTTCTTATTCTTATTATAGATGAATTAATGGAAGGACTGCACGGAGCTAATTTTTTCTCCTATATTAACTTATGTTTTAGTTATCACTAGATCTATGAGGTAGATTAAGACACCCATAAGACTCCCTTTCAAATTATAGATGGACAATTTGAGTTCCTTGTTATGGATTTTGGTTTAGCTAATATCCCAGCTACATCTTAATCAACCATGAATGATTTATTTTGGGACTTTTTATGTCATTTCATCTTGATTGTCTTTAATGATATTCTAGTATATATTTGTTTTTTAGTTTGAGTATTTAGAGCATTTGCAAGTTATTTTACAATTACTTATTTTTTGGTAATTTTTCTAAATATGTCTTTGGTGTCACCTCTGTTACATACTTAGGGCATGTTATATCAGTTGATGGTGTTAGCAAGGATCCCTAAAAGATTTAAACCATTATTAGTTGGCTTAAACTGCATCTCCTCACTAGTCTTTATGAATTTCTAGGATTGATTGGATACTACTTTTGTTTTAGACAAACAATATACTTTTATTGCTAGTCCCCTTACAGAATTGTTAAATCATGGTTACTTTACATGTTCTACCTCTTCTACTCCGTTTAAGCAACTCAAAACCATTGGAAGCCCTATGGCACCCAAAGGGGTGGGGGAGAGGTGAGTTGGACGTTTTAAAATTTTCTTTCTAAACTGACAACCTAAGCCACCTAAATAAACAAATATTCATCCTATATGTTATGCTAATGTTTACACAAAATAAACCAAATTTAAGTAACTATAAATTAAACACAATATGCATAATATAAAAGAGGTGATGGAAAGAAGGATACACAAATATTTACAAAAGTTATGTTGACCCACTTTGGCCTATTCCTCTGCCAACATACTTGTTGGAGTTTTTAACTAAATCAAATCTTCTTTAGGGTAAAGAGAAACTTTTACAACTTCTTCTTAGCACAAAGGGGATGAAGAGTAACTATACAATCTTACTTAAGTGTAAAGAATAACCTAACAACAATCTTCGTTCAAGTGGGTGAAGAGGAATCCAAAATATTCAATTTTAAGGGTGAAGAGGAACCCTTTTAAAAATTCGAAAATATACAATTTTCAACCTAAATCTAATCTTAATTCTTAAGGCTTCAATCCTCACTCAAGCATACATAGAATCAAACACTTGCTTGATAAAAAAATAATGCATCAAAATGAAGAAATAAATGTAATCATTTCTCTAATGCTCTTATAAAATATAAACCAATCCTAACTCTTATTTATCAATCAAATAAACTTAAATATTCTTTATTGAAGGTGAAGAGGAATCTTTAATCAATCTTTTTCAAGATAAAGAGAAGCCTATACCATAATTAACAACTCAACAAAGATTAAAGGTCTAAAGAGCACACAAAACACATCTTTAATGATGTTTCATTTAAGGCTCAAAAATCATAATTATATAATGCTTTCAAGAACAAAAAATATTAAAAATAAGCCTTTTGAAAGCTTAATAAAATAGAAAAATATGTATTAAAATAATGAAAACCAAGATTGATATTAGAAACAACAAGATTGCTTAAAGAAAACTAAAAAATATATGAAAGATATAGCATAATCATTTTGTAAGCTCAAATATCTTTCAAAGATGCATGAAGATTTTTCTTAACAATTTTATTTTTAGTGTTTGGAAACTCAATTGACTGTTAGTTGATTTACTAGCCATTATGGGGATAAAAAACTATTGAAAATAAAAAGAAACTAATCATTATTTATGTAGGTGATGAATTGGTCAACCAGTCACTGGTATTCAACAGTATAACATGACTTCTATACCCATGTCAACTAGCAATCACTGGTATTCAATAGTATAACATGACTTCTATACCTATGTCGACCAACAACCCAAGGCACATCTTTATGATCTTATCTATCTAAATTCATCATAACTATAATTTTTTGAATAAGAAAAATGAAGGTAAACTAAGTTAAAAAAAGAATTCAAATTTATAGATAAATCATATAGGATTTCATACTATTTTAATAGATATTGAGAGACGAAAGCTAGGGGAGTGAATAGGATTAGATACCCCAATAGTCCTAACCGTAAACAATTGATACTGGGAACTGTGCGTATCGACCCTAGCCATTTGAGGGTGATGAAAAATATTGAAAATAGGAAAAGAAACTAACCATTATAAATGTAGGCGATGAATAAGTTAACTAGGTAAACACACTAGTATATTAGTGACTAGTCGATCGATGTGTCTTATCGATCAACTAGTTACTACTATAATAGCATATAACAGCCGCAAAATCCCTTGAAACTAACTCCAATTCATTTGTTTCAATTCCAATTTAATCCAAACAAGTTTCAAAATATCCTCTAAGTGAATTTAAATACTAAGACATGAAAATTAAGACCAATAATACAAATTATCATAGTTTGTGACCAATTTAACATATTTTATAAAGTTATATTTTAAAACCAATTCTAAAACACATTCCAAACTAGTTTCTTTTACTTCAAAAGCACTGTATATAAGTTTTAAATCCAATTCCAAGGTTGTTTCAATTGTTAAAACATTTCAATTCACTTCAACTACAAAATTAGCCTTGGTTATGAATCATTTTATTCTAAACATTTTCAAAACCTTTCCTAAACTTACTCAATCATCTAAAAAAAAATTTTCAAACCCAAAATGACTCAAATACATTAAAAAAATACTCAAAATAACTTTGACATGTTAAAAGGAATACTTTAGAAATAATTCATATATTTTCCTCTTGATTATGCAACTTAATACTAACATAACATTCTAAACAAATTTCTAATATGCAAATACCGTAAACAAACTTAACCAAATTCTAAAGTTAGACCAAAGTCCTAAATGTAAATTGTCATATAAACATGACATGTAAAGGTGAGCCCTTTGAAGCATTAGTAAAGATTAAGGCAAGCTTACAATACAAATACAATACTAAACCTATTCAGCCTTCTTCTTCTTTTCTTATCTTCGTTTTTTACTTTTTCTTTATTTTTTATCTTTATTTCAATGTTTACTCTCATTTTCTTTACTTGAAACATCTCCTCTTTGTACCCTATAGGCATAATTTTTCACAATTTACTTTTTCCTATCTCACTAATTACACAAAACCTAAAACATTAGTAATAGATACGTTTTGTCATTATTAAAACTAATAATTAGAAACTCCCTTAGTTCAACAATTATTTCCTTTTTTATTATGATAAAATATGTGATATTAAGAATATTAAAAAAAATGAAAAACACATATATAAATATTTCATTTAAATGCTCCATACATTATGAAATCATATCACTCTCTCCTTTTTTTTATACTTAAAACTCATATCTCTCCTTAATATTACACAAAACTTACCCTTATTTGATATGATAAAAAATAATACCAATTGTAAGAAAAAGATATTACTAGTTAAAGAAAATACCCACTTGTTACGAGAGAGAACATAACTTTGCCAAAAATCATATCAAATCATGATTTTGAAAAGTCTTTCATAACTCATTTCCCAAATCTTTAATAATCAAGAAAAATTCCTTAAAAAAATAATCATAAACATCAAGTCAAAAGTTTTAATACCACTTGTAGAAAAATAATCAATTCATAAGTTTTAATATCAATTCGAAAAAAAAGTACTCCCACTTAATCTATGCATTAGATAATTATACTCCCTCTAAATGTATGCATTTATTTATTATAGGATAATAAAGCATAAAAAAGGGATTAAAAACACAAAATGCATTATAAAGCGCATGTTATTCATCTTTATGTTTCAAAAACACATATTTTCTTATATTTTGCACATTATGTATGAAAAATAAACATATTTCATGAAAAGCATGTAATTACGTATTATGCCATAAAAATGCAAATTATAAGCATAAATATGATTGAAAACTTAACTCATACCATATTAAGGTGTACTCCCACAAAATGTATACATTAAAAATATATAATTACATAATGAAAAGTACACTTCTTAAAACATTTCAAAAGTCTACACAATTTCAAAGTCAATACCACTTGCAAAAAATGGTACTACTTGTAAAAATATCATACCAATTTCAAAATTATTTTTATCTTACATATTCAATGTATCAATTTGAAAAATCATAGAAAAACTCTAATATAAATGATAAAAGCTACCATTTTTGAAAAATACTAGTTATACATTACATCAATTATAATGAAACTTTCTAATACTCAGACAAAATCATTTTTCAAATCATATAGTAATTTTAATACAACGCAATAAATTTGAAAATTATGTATGTAAGTAAATAAGAGTTTATACTCCAAGGATGTCCATGCCATAACAATAACATCAAGTCTCCCCTTAGGCCTGTGTAATACATTTTTCTACCTAACATATGTAAGCCAACACTCTCAATTTAAGCACATGTCACCAAACATGTGACAAGACAAAAATCATCAAATAAAAGCATAGAAGTACCTCCTTTTTGCATAACCATTTGATAAAATATTCTCTACTCCTCACTTATTTCAACAATATTACTTAGATGGATCATGTGAGGGTTCTTAGTGAATTTTATATTGAACCAAAGGTTGGTTCCACCTTTATTTTGATGATGACAAAATGTCTTAACTAATTTGTTTATAGAGTTTATTGTGCTTAAAGAGATAGGTGTGATAAAAATGTGTCTTGAAGTGCATGGTTAAGCTTTGGAAGTGAAGAACATGGTTTGGAAGTTTAAGTTGGAGTATATGAAGATAGATGAAGATCAAAAGAAAAGCATTGGATGAATGTTGAAGTGAAGTTGATGAAAGGAGTAAAGTAGATTTTGATAAGCTATTTATGTAAGTTTTAATTGTAAGTTTCTTCTTAGTCTTACCAAGTGTTGAAATGGCTCACATCATGTATATTGCATTCATAGTTAGTACTTTACATATAAGATGCATAATTAAGAGGTAATTAATATGATTATTGTTTGTGGAAGTTCTCTTAGTAAATTAATTGATGAAATAGTTAATTTATGAGTGAATGAATCTGTATGAATTAGGCATGGCTTATGTGGTAATTATTATATGTCGAATTGTGTGAATTGGTTAAGGAAATGTGCGAATTAAAGTTGTATGATTGAGTTAATATAATGATAGATATTAATTAGATTAAAGGATTAATGAAACTTGGTTGATATGAGTATGATTGTGATAAGTTATGTTAAGAAGTGTTTGGTGTTGATCAAAAGTAATTTAACATGTTAAATGTGTTTAATTATATTAGGAATTGATTTGAATAGGATTGGATGTATTTTGGTCAAGTTTTTATGTGTTTATAAGAGATCAACGATGATTCTAGAGGAGTAGAATGGAATCACTGTTAGCTCGTATTGAAGTCTCTATTTTGGAGATCAATGATGATGTATAATACCATTAATGATGCCATTGTGCATCGCTAAAACCACCATTATAGTCCAGATTTTATGTAATAACCACTAGTTTTCAACTAAAAAATGATTTTAGTGCTCTAAAACATTAAGCAACAGTAACAAATGGTTAGTTTGAGGTTCAAGGCCTATAAATAAGTGCTTTGCATAAGTTTTTAAGTATCAAGTGTGTGAGAAACAATTATATAAAGTGATTTAAGCGTTGTTTATGAGTTTTAGTTAAGTTTGATTTGAGTTTAATATAGGTTTTGTAAAGTTTGTAGCTTACATCCATTCTACGTATAGTGTAAGCTTTTAAATACGTTGATGAGTCAAGAGTGGAATTTTAGAAGGTGTTGTGTAAATAGTGAAATTGAATGGTTATTCTTTATCCTTTAAAAAGAAGAGTGTTGCTACAAGGTTATTCTTGAATCTAGTGAAAAAGGAGAGTGAAGGTTATCATTGAGCTTAGTGAAAATAGAGTGTAAATACTAGTCTTGAGCCTTGAAAAGGATTTGTAATTTATTATTATAGTAAAAATCTCAATAAGTTGTTGGGGGATAGATGTAGGAGAAAGTGATTATCTCTGAATAATGATTAATTATTTTGCATTTCTCTCTTCCTTTACTTTTTTACTTTATAAGTTATTTATATTTTTTTACAATTTCTTATACAATTTTTTAATTGTGTATATTGTCTTTACCTTTGTTTGTTTAGCTTCTTTAATTTGATTTGAGTATTTGGTGAATTATAAAATGAGTTAAAAATTGTTTAAGCTTCCACGAAATAAAAAATTTGGTGAATATAGGACCAATAACTTAGAATAATTTTTAAACCCCTAATTCAACTCCTCCTCCTCTTAGGTTCCATAAGTACTAATAAGAGGTATTAAAGCATAACTCTCATATAGGATTAATTCTAACAAATTAGTAAGCAAATATTATGGCATTTTTAGGTGAATATATAGATGCACCCCTTTTGTTTGAAGGTGATAGGATTGGAATATATTAAGTTTTCATATGCATTTAGAGATGATTTCAATCATATTTTATTGTTTAAATGCTCAAATTATCTTCATTTTACATTTTATATTAGGATAAATGTATTTATACACATTTGGTACAAAAAAGGAGGAAGATAAGTTAATCCGAAGCAAAATGTTGATAAAGTTTAGTAGTCCCTATTGAATGCAAGGATCGGTCGATCGAATAAAATACATCGGTCGACCAATATACACTTTACGTAGACACTAAATAGTGAACCATTGTTTTATCCAATGAACAAAAACCTAGTAAAGGCAGGTTTAAAAGACAAAAAAGAGAGCGGAGGTCGGCAATTTTTGGGAGAGAGCAGAGAATAGTTTCCAGAATTCATCTGCAATTGTGATTTTCTTTAGAATTTTCCTTTGTTATTGGACATTCTTAAGCATTCTTTAAGTTTTTGGTTTAGATTTCATTGTTTACAAATTGAATAAGTGATTCTCTTAGTTTTCCAGCTTGTTTAGTTTATTAGCAGATATTATTTGGTATATTTTAGACATTATTTTCATATTCAATTAGTTTTGAATGTTTGGATGTATTGTTTTAGGGATTTTGAGTTGATATTAATGAATAATGAATGGTTGATTAGTGTTATTGAATGGGCATATTTGATTTATGATTTATAAGTAAATTTAAGATGATTAATCCTTTATTTTGGGTTGTTTTAGTTTAATTTTCAGTGAATTTTAGATATAGCTTGGATTATTTGATTGTTCTACCTTCATTCTTAATATTTTTAATTGGGTTTTGATTCATAAATGAATTTTGGAATAATTATAAATTATTTAATGTTTTAATTACAGAATTGATTTAAGTTTGATGTGTTAGAAATTTTATTGTTAAGAAATTGGTTTGAGGATTGAGATTGGTTTATGCTTTATTGATTATTAATATAAATTGCCTAAGGTTACATTAGGTAAAGTATTGAATTTTGAGTTTCTTTGAGAAGTGATTAATTTTCTAGTTATTATCATTTTATTTTAAATATGGCTCTTATTTATTTGATATTTATGTGGATTAAATTTAATATGTATGGCTACTTTTTCTTAGGGGTTTGGAGGTAACATAAGGATGAACGGATGGAAATTGTGAGAATGTAGTTGAACTAGTCATGAATTGGTATTTGTATGTCTAGGTTGGTTTGGGATTTAGGATAAATAACAAGAATTAGGAGTTATCTCTAGGTTTGATCACCTTTTAGGTAACTTTCTAATCTGAAGGCTAGGGTTGAGCATGTGACACATAGTAGTCTATAGTGATTCCCAAAAGTAGCAATAGGTTAGTTGAATTTGTCAGGATCCTTAATCAATTAATCTATCATCCCTTACCTTTAGGTTATACCTTCCAAGCTTATGAGTAGGTGACCTAAGTTAGTCTTTTCTTAGTTCCTAATACATCTTCACTATTGAACTTAGAGAGCCTATTCTAGGTTATAGTATAGATCGGGGCATTTCTAGAGCTCATTAGTTTTTCCTATTTTAGAGAAATTAAAGGTTCAAGAACTTAAATCGAATCCATAGGCTAACATCTTGATGAGAGTACTTTGCATTTAGATTCAAGGATCAATGAATATCCTAGATTCTCGAAGATATCTCCAACCCGTCTTTTGCTATTGTTATTCATCTTATCTATATTTTTTTATATTTGTATTGTTGTTTGACATTATTACACCTTAGTCTATTTAGCTTCCATCAGTCATGGGTATTTTCTTTTCTCTTACTTGCAACATTAGAGATAACATTCGCATCTCAACTCTCTGTGGTTTAACCCTAGCTTACCCTACTGCATAGTTTGGTTGTTAAGAATTTTATTATTTGATAACTTACGACGAGTTCATTAAAAGGTGATAATGTATTGGTTTGAAAGTTAAGAGTAAAATGTTTCATACTGAGTAAAAGTGTCGAATTATTGTAAATAGTTGTAAACATCCCCTAAGTTCCTATGAAATTAGTAAAAGGAAAAGTAGTTTCTAAGAAAGAAAAAGAATGAGTTGACAAGGATATGGAAATAATGTTTAAGTCCTTAAATATTAAAGCCTTGAATATTTTATGTTGTGCACTAAATAGAGATATTTTCAATAAAGTTTCAATGTATACATCTGCTAATGAGATATGGTATAGATTAGAACCAATAGATGAAGGTTTTAAGAATATTTAAGACATAAAGGATGAGTCATCCAAAGATAAATTTTCCCACACTAATTTTTTATGGGACATGACGAGGTATGTTCTTCTTTAAATTCTTACATAAATGATGATGAATCTTTTTACTCAAACTCTAGTCATGATGAAGATGTTGTTGATTTGTCTTATGTTGAATTATTAAAATAATTAAAAGTATTGCTTAAGAATAGGAAGAAGATGTCTATTAGGCAAAAGAAAACCTTGAAATTGTTGGATTAATGCTAGATATACAATAAGAAACTTAGACATGATTTAGAATAAAAGAGAGTAGAAGATAAGAGTGCATAAAAATTGTTAGATGAAAATGCTTCACTAAGAAAAGAGATAGAATCCCCTAACGAATACTTGACTAAGTTTACTAAAAGGAATAATAAATTAGAAACCATGCTAGGTGCTCAAAAGATGACTAATGATAAACATGGTTTAAGATACACTAGTGACAATCCCCTATCAAATAGTATGACTAAATTTGTTAAGGGCAAGAATTTAGAAGAAGAAAATGAGTCTAAAACCATATTAGAAAATGTTTCATCTAAACCATCATCATTAGCTCCCATTTTAGGAAAAATTATCATGCATTTATGTATACATTTAGGACTTTATCTATAAAGAATGTACAAATGTCTAAAAATAGACATAATTTCTTGAGTTAATTTTACTGGGACCCCCTGTGATTTTCGAAATTTTCAAATACCTCCATGTGGTTCTAAAATTACACCGAACCCCCTATAATTTCATAAATTTTTCATTAGAATCCCCTGCTGTTGACTGTGCTGACATGGCAACTGACTTGGCATATGACGTGGTTGTTGACTAGGAAGTGGCAATGATGTGGCAGCTGACGTGGAAAATATGATGATGTGGCATGTTGTTATGAAAGACAGGGGGTTCAGTGAAATTTTTTAAAGTTCAGGGTATGTGTGTGTAATATTTTCAAAGTTTAAGAGGGTCTGGTGTAATTATCTAAACTATAGGGAATCTGGTGTAATTTTTTTCACATTATGTATAATAATTTTTTTACTATTATTATTTTATTTACTACTTTAAAATAAAAGCAAGCACTTTAAATTTTTTGGGTATATATTGCATGTACTTTAAAAATTTAAAAATACAAATAAAAAATTTTCTAAATTTTTTTAAACATTTAAATGTGATACCTTTTATCTTTTAAATGCTTTAAAAATTTTCAAATGACTTAAATTATTTTTAAAAGGGGGAGAGTTGTGAGGTTATTCCTAAGCCTTAG
>JAOXYD010106206.1:0-11591 GCA_028565735.1 Pinacopodium congolense
AACGAGAGTTGGCATTTAATAGACCTATAGACAACAAGTTATTAATTTATTAGGAAGAGATTTCAATAAATTGATAGGCTGCCTATAGGATAGCTTCATATCTAGTTAAAGGTTTAGGAAAGGCTTTGCATGTCGAGAGATCCAAAAGTTAATCCTAAATTTATTTAGTTAGTGACATTTAGTTCGATCTTGAGAGAGGATAGCTAAAATATTAGGAAATCTTGGGCCAAATATAAATTAGATTAATTAACCAAAGGAAAAAAAAAGGATAACGACAAATCCTATGCTTAAATCTTGATTGTTTTTCTCTAAATTTTCTGATTGCTGTGTTTGCGATTGGTTGTGTTGCTCGCTTTTACTCGAAATTTTTTTTGCGTCTGTTTGATTGATTGATTGATTGATTTTATTTTTTTAAATGAATTTTTTGAACAAAGTGTAACCCAAATTAATAGGGTGTGTAGATACAATTCTCATGGGATCGATATCCGTTCTTTACTACAAGTACGACCTGTATACTTGCTGTTTTGAGCGTAAAACTCGTCGTAGTTTGTTTTACGAACAGAAAAATTTGCCATACCAAATACATGCTTTTACCTTTCTTAAGATGGTTAACAAATCGAATTTTTGTTGTCTTCTCGTCTAGCCAAAAACCAACCTAACATTACCTTGAATTTGTGTTGATTTTCTACATGCATGGAGAGCTGATTTAGCTTGATCTCTGGGCTGGAATTTGAGAAAGACAAGTAAGTAAAAGATTGGTATTTATAACATGGTATGGTAGAGAATTGATGATGATGAGTTAAGATGAAATACATATGATGTTCATAATTGATTATGGTAGAAATTTCTTGATTAACTTGGGTACTTTTCTATTTTGTGTTCCTCTTTTGACCTATTTTACATATCCATAGATCACGAATTTGAAGAATCTTAAAGAATAAAAGTTGTAGTGATAGGTCTTATCTTGACCTCAATAGAAATTTCTTGAGAAAAGAGTGACTAGAGCTTCAGTTATACTTGTTTCCCTAATACTACCTGTGATAGACCCTTGTGCATGGCGAAATTCTGGTTTCACTATTTTGATTTATTTTACATATCTTTTGAGCATGAATTTGATGAAATTCAAAGAAATAAAGTTGTAGATATAGGTCTTCTCTTGACCTCTATGGAATTGTCTTGAGAAAATAGTGACTGAAGCTTGAGTTATGCTTATTTTTCCTACTATTGTTTGTGACAGACCCCTGTGCATGAACCTTATTTTATTTCCTAATATGTCAGAACATTAGAGCATGAATTAGTCAAAGCATAAAACATGAAAATTGATAATTGATATATTATTAATGTTTTTGTGAAATATTATGCTCAGAAGACATCTTGATAGTTTTCTATAGTTAATTTACTGCTAATGATTGGACTGTTTTGACGTTGATAAGTTCAAATCTGGAAATTTTGACTTGTCTAAGGAAGAAATGTGTTCTTTCCATTAAAATATGATCTTAAAAGATAAGCATAATGTGTATGAAGTATAGAAGAATGAGCATTGAAGAACTTGGGGTAATTATGATTGAGATTTTGGTAAATATATGCATATATATGGCTGGAAAAGGTTTGGAGAATGTATAGATATAGCTTGGTAAAATTTCAGATTTAAAGTAACAATTGTCTGCATGTTTTAAGAAGTTTTTAATCATGACAATGGTCAAGGATAAGTGGAAAGTATGGTTGATGAATTTAGAGTAATTCAAGCTAACATTGAGCTAACCTAGATATTTAATCATTATATTTGAATTGATTTTCATGAACTGATAGATATTGAACTGATAATGATATGATTATGATGATTCTAGATCAATCAAATGTTCGAGGGGTTTGACATTCGGGAATGTATTGGAAGTGTTTATAAATGTAATGTGAATATGGAAAAAGTATTCTTAACTATATGTTGAAAGCTGGACTGAGATCTAATGAATGTGCTATATGATTGTGCATACTGAATGAGAATTTTTGATAGCATAATATGTGACTTGATGCATTTTCATTACATTGATATGCATTATCAGATAAAGGAGTTGTGATAGGAGTGACCAACATGGAAGGTGCTTAAAACTTAGAAATGTGCACATAAAGCCACAAGCTCAATGATTAATGAGCCCGATATTCACAATGGGTATAGGACAGTATCTGAAATGAGCATAGTATCCACAATGGATACAAGACAATTAAATTAGGTGCTCGGTCATAAAAAAATAAAAAGAAAAGCGAAGTCTCATGTGCCTTGTGTATATATCTTTCATGTATCATATGATTCATTTCAAAGAATGATGAAATTGAGCTAATATACTATTATGTTTTGTTTGAATACATATGCATGATTGTAACACAGTACTAAAGTGTGTTGATATAGTGAAATGCAATATTTGTATACATGTTGATGAGATGAATGATTGAGGTGAATAAGATGATATACTTGAGAGTTTTGATTGCATACCTGTGAAAATTTTCTTTTGAATCTAGTGAATACATCGATGATGGTTTACTCACTGAGTTTTCAAAACTCATCCAAATTGCAAATTTTTCTTTTTAGGTACTGAGGAGACTTAGTTTCTAAGACAATCTATTAAAAAGTTTAGTTTTATCACTTTTGGTCTCAAGAATGGCTCAAAGGTCTGGTCAGCTGATACTTGTGAAGTTTAGATAGAATGTGTTTGTTTAGTTTCTCATTTCATGTAGTACATGTTATATAAAATAGTAAATATTTAGATGTTTTGATTTTGTAAATACATATTGATGATGAGATATAATGCTTTTGAACACGATATGTTTTTTTTCAAATGATATGAGAAATGTAGAATATTTGTGTTCTATGATGTTATAATAATGATTGTGATTGCTCTAACATGCCATTCTCATAAGGTATATTCTTTAATATCCTCTGGATGTTTGGCTATATGTTCTATGGTAATGGGGTGTTACAATAACACAAGAAAAATTAATATAACACATAATCAATAAAGGAGAATTAAGATCTACATCTAGGGAGAGTTGCTCTTGCTTCTCTCTTATTTTTTATTTTGAGTCTTTTAGTTTCAAACACTTGTCTCTGAGTTGCTGCTTATTAGCGAATGTTGCTAAGACATATATCTTTTATTTCTAAATCACTATTGCTGCTTGTTGGCGAATGTTGCTAAGACATAAATATAAAAATAAAAAAGGCAAGATGATTTTCACTAGAATAGTCATAGGTAAGAGAGTATGGATTAAATATAAGAAGCTCAAATTGATGACTAAAAAGGACCACTTTCCCTTGCCTTTTGTGGACTAAATGATTGAAAGAATAGCCATGAATATGTTATATTTCTTCCTTTATGGTTATTCATGCTACAATCAAATTATCATCTATTCAGAAGATCAAGAGAAGATCACATTCATATGTCTTTATGGAATAATTTTCTAAAGAAGGATGCCTTCTAGTATTTGTAATGCACCATTCACTTTCTGTTGTTTCTCTAACTGAGCAATATAAATGAATGAAAAATATCTCTTACACCAAACAGAAGATGTAAGCGTACCTCGTCGACAAGTAATATAAAATGGTAAAGATCGAGCATCGTACCGAAAGGAAATCTAATATGCAAGAAAATTAACTCAAACGATGCAAAAGTAACTCAAGAACTTAGGATTTGATTGATCGATAATTAAAGTAAGGCAAACAAGATAAGTAAATATGCAGGATGCAAAATGAACTAAATACAACTAAACTTGACTCAAGGGATTAAAAATGGTTAAGGTGTTGGACTTAATTTGGATTAGGTTTCCTAACTTTGTCAACGGTTGATTGGTTTAGGACTTACCTCATTGAAACAAGTTACATCTAATGGTCATAGGCATCCCTTTTCTCTTTTACTCACAATTAACCAACTTGGCCTATAATTACTTGGAATAAAAGGCATTAAAGTCACAAGAGGCCTAAAATCAAAGGTTAGTAATTCTAGTTGTCCTCACACAAGATTCTAAGGCTTGGTCCACTCCTAGGTTCAAATGTGTTGTTTGATCGATTATTCGGTAAAATAAATTCCAGTGGTCATAAAACTCATTCACCTAAGGCCAATATCTAGTTGATCAAGCTAAATAAGGCTAAACAAGCATTCAAAAAAGTAAAAATCAATTCCACATAACCTGTTCTAATCCAAATCAATCCGCAGCCCTAACTAAAAACACTTACACACACATTATTACCAATAGAACACAACAGATAGTCAAAACATGCATATCCATCTATTAATAAATAAATCACCATCTTTACAAGCTATAAATGTATTACAGAAATCTAAAAGTAAGATGATAATTTCCTTAAGATTATTGTAAAGGTTCTACACTTGGAAGCTCCAAAAACTATAGACTTAAACAAAAAAAATAAACTAAACTCTCAATAGGATAACAACCCAACTTTGATGACGAAAACCCGACTTTGATGATGAAGAAGTCGATGACTCTTTCTCTTGATGATTCTTAAAACCTGTGTATCGCTCTCTCTGCTGTCACTCCTCTCAGAAATATGATTGTTTGTTTCCTTTTATACCTTAAGGTTTTGTGCATTAAGTGAAATGCACCAGCTGAAGAATAAAAAGCGCGAATTGAAAGCTAGAGCCCCTAGTTCGTTGGACCAAAACCTCTTTATTTGCTTTATTTGGCCAATCGATTCTTCTATACCATTGACCGAAAAACTTGTTATGAATAATTCGGTTGACCTGTATAAGTTCGTCAATTGAATCAATCGACCAACCTTCATTCAGTCGACCGACCTCGCCATATAGGAGATGAAGGCCCACCATATACGATTACAATTAAGCTAAATGCTCCCAAAACAAGCTCTAAATCTCCACAACATGCTTTAAAGTGAATATACACTTGACATTAACAATAATAGCTTTATATTGGTCTAATTCAACTATAAAATGGGCAAACAAATAATGAAATATGCATTATAAAAAAATGTAAAAGGACCATTAACAACACCCATACACTTGAATTTTTGTACTTTTGCTTGTCATCAAGCCACTCACTTGGATCCATAAAAGAACATCTCATCAAGTAATTTAAAAATAATCTACATATGCTATCATTTAATTTTCACAGAAAATCAAGTATATGTAATCCTTCAAACTTCGTCAACTTAAACATCAAGTTACTACATATATCATAATCTTTTAATCAATGGACATAAACAAAATCAAAGGTCGATGCCATTGATAAAAAAACATAAAATAAAAATGGACTTTCCTCACATTATTCACGCATGTCACTCAAGTGTATAAGGGTTGTGTTTCACTCAAAGCTTTTTCTAAGAGACTACACTACTATAACCTTACAAATTCACAGATTTTTCACTATATAAAGTACACGCCATCATAAGGGTTGCAATATGCTTAGGTTAAGGTATTGTAAAAAGGGCAAAGGCTACGCATAAGCATTCACAAAGCACTAAGTAACATAGGATAATAAAATAGAAATTATGAGATGCGCAAATAGAAACATCGGACTGAAACTACTTATCACTATCCAATGCTGTTGTTTAATCTTTTTCTTTCTTCATTCATTTTTTTTATAACACTTAACATAAAAGAAAACAGTAGTAGCACAAATCAACAAAAAACGAGTAGATTTACCTCTAAAATATTTGAGAATAGCATATAAAACAACAGTCCTTAAATCAAACACATCAAAAGCTTATTTAGTTATTTATTCAACTTGTGATAATATAAGGCTAAAAGGTTTTTAAGTTTCAATACGAGGTGATTAATTAAAAAACAAACAAGGCCAAAGGCTCAAAGGGGGTAACAAAGGATAAATGACTTAGTGGGACATTTAAGCTAAAGGATTAAAAACAAAGAAAACCTTAATCATATTAATAAATTCCACAACTAGTAGTATCAAACAGGTTCAGAGCAAGTTCTGAAGGTAATCCACATAGAGAAGCATCACACATAACAAAGAAAATAAATGAATATGAGATGTAGTCATATAGCTCAAAACCTCACATGTGCTTAAATGAAAGTCATCAAAAATTCATACATTACCTCATCACTCAAGTATCAGTTATTGACTAAATTTATGCAATCAACTAATTTAATCAATCCATATGGTTTACTATCCTCTGAAGCTACCTAATCCAAATTAACACATATAACTTAATTCTCATTCCAACTACTTTGACATAATCATATGGTTCAAAATTCATTTAAAAAATGGGATGCAAGTTAGCTACCAAAAGAGTCGTAACCATTCAAGTATGTATTTCTCAACATTAACATCAACATCATAAACATTAGCATGCACATAATCCCAATCTTTAAAACTTAATATGAACATTGTCCCTTATGTTCAAAATTCACAAGCAAGAACAAAGGCTGGGGAAAGAGAAGGAAAAACTTCCTTGAAAAATGATCATCCAAAGAAATTTGAGCTGCCAACCATACAGAACTTGCAAAATAACTTAAAAGAAACACAAACTAAAAGCAAAACATTAAACTGAAGAAATGAAAAAAAACAAACCAAAAAGAAAAAGGGTTAAGTGCTCCTCTGATTCATCCACAAACATAGGCAAGTACAGTTTGACGCGCTATCCATTTACCTTAAAGGGCTACTCATTATCTCTCTTAACCTTAAGAACCCTAAAAAGAAAAACTTGTAGCACCTTAAATAGACCATACCACCTCAACTTAAGCTTACTTAGAAAAAGGAGAAGACGAGAGTTATAAAGTAATACTTAGTCGCTTACCTTAAAGTATCGATGGATGAGCTGCTTGTCATGCCATCTCTTCACACGCTCCTTATACATATTCGAGTTATGATAGGCATTCAAACAAAACTCCTTCAATTCATGAAGTTGCAGAAGTCTCTTAACACCTATAGAAGATGACAAGATTTTCCATACACTACCTTGAATGGGGACATACTTATGGGTTTCTTAAATGTGGTCCTATATGCCCAAAGTGCATCTTCAAGCTTAAAGGACCAGTCCCATCTAAAAGCATTAACAATTTTTTTTCTAAAATTTTCTTTAACTCCCTGTTTGAGACTTCAACTCTACCCACTTGTTTGGGGGTGGTATGGTGTAGTAACCTTATGAGTTACCCTATACCTAGCCAAAAGAGAATAAAAAATTTTATTGTAAAAATGAGATCCCTCATCACTAATGATAACTATAGGAGTGAAAACATGTGTGAAGATGTTTTTCTTTAAAAATCTGACCTCAACCTAGCTTCATTTATGGGAAATGCCTCTGCTTCTACCAATTTACTAATATAATCAACTGCAACCAAAATGTATTAATTGGAGTAAGACTTAGGGAATGGTCTTATAAAGTCTATACCCTAAACATAAAAACCTCACAAATAAGAATGATACTTAATAACATATCATGTCTCCTACCAATGTTCCCAACCTTTGACACCTATTATAAGATTTTAAAAATGAAAATGCATCCCTAAATAAGGTAGGCCAATAGAAACCACACTCTAAAACCTTATGAATTGTCCTCGGTGCGTTATAATGTCCCCCGACCACTGTAGAATGACAATAATGTAACACAAAGGATATTTCCTCTTTAGAAATGCAATGCCTAACAATAACATCCATATAAATCTTGTACAGCAAAGGGTCATCCCAAAAATTGTGTCTTACCTCAGATAAAAGTTTTTTTCTTTTGAGCATAAGAGAAATTAGAGGGATAGATATTACCAGTAAGCTAGTTCACATAGTCTACAAACCAAGGAGTGGCTGTCATAGTCATTAGATGCTCATCAAGAAAAGTCTCCTAAATATCCTTATTTGTTGCAATCTCCATGGAAACTTCTTCTAACATTGACAAGTGATTAGCTACAAAGTTCTCAGCTTTCTTTTTATCCCTGAGCTCAATGTTAAACTCCTACAAAAGTAACATCCAATGAATTAGTCTTGGTTTACCATCGGGTTTTGTCATCAAGTATTTCAAGGCTGAATGGTCAGTATACACAATCACTTTTGACAAAAACAAATATGATCAAAACTTGTCAAAAGATAACACAACCGCCAACATCTTTTTCTTCATAGTGGTGTTGTGTGTTGTTCAGTGTCCTACTTGCATAAAAAATGGAATGGAAGATCTAACCTTGGTTTTTACCTACAATAGCAGCCACTACATAATCACTTGCATTACACATTAATTCAAAAAGAAGGGACCTATTAGGAGCCACAAGTATAGGAGCAATAACAAGCCTATCCTTTAGCAATTGAAAAGATGTCATACAATTATCATAAAAAACAAATGCATCATCCTTTTCAAACAACTCAGTAAAAGGTCTCTCAATTTTAGAAAGATCTTGAATGAACCTATAGTAAAAACTAGCATGGCCTAAGAAACTTATAATGGATCTAATATTATTTGGTGGTAGAAGTTTCTTAATGACATCTATTTTTACTGGGTCTACCTTTATACCCTTGTTAGAGATCTTGTGACCTAATACGATGCACTCTTGAACCATGATATGACATTTTTCCCAATTAAGCACTAAATGGGTCTCTTCCCATCTAATCAATACTTTCTCTAAGTTATCCAAGCTTGCATCAAATGAAGTACCAATCGTAAAGAAGTCATCCATGAAAATCCCAATGCAAGATTCAATCATGTCAGAAAAAATAGCCATCACACATTTATGAAATGTAGTTGGAGCATTGCATAAACCAAATGTCATATGTCTATATGCAAATGTACCATAAGGACATGTAAAGGTTGATTTCTCCTAATCTTCCGGGGCCACTGAAATATGAAAATATCCATTATATCCATCTAAGGCACAATAAAAATGATGTCCAACTATTTTCTCAATCATCTCATAAATGAAAATTAAAGGAAAATGATCTTTTCTGATGGCGTCATTTAACTTTCTATAATCAATGCACATTCTTCAGCCTGTTACCTTCCTAGTGGCTATTAATTCTTTTTTCTCATTTTTATCCATAGTAGGTGCCTACTTTCTTAGGCACTACCTGTACAGGACTAGAATTAAAAATGGGGTAGATAATACCTGCATCTAAAAGGCTTACTACTTCACCTTTCACTACCTCCTTCATACGTGGGTTAACTCTCATCAGGGGCTACACCATTGTATTGCTTCCATCCGCCAGAAAATTGTCGTGCTTGTAAAATGAAGGGCTTATACCTTTGATATCTGTAATGGACCACCCAATGGCCTTTTGTGATCCTTCAGTACCCTCAACAGCTGCTCCTCCATGGAACCTGACAAACAAGAAGAAATGATAACCAATAAGTGCTCAGGTGAGTTAAGAAAAAAAAAATACTTCAAATAACTCGAAAGAGGTTTAAGGTTAAGAGAAGTAGGCTCTTTAATTGAAGGCTTCAACAATGGCTTGGCTGGATGTTGGAAAGGCTCACATGCTCTATACTGTGTTAAACGCATTTGCTCCAACTCAACTCCAAAATCCTCCAACTCTTCTTGCAATTCCTCAGCTAACTCTTCTAGCATTCATTGTGATCCACCTTCCAAAAAATCTGCATAAACAATATAATAATTATTAGCATCAAAAGAATAAACATCAATAAAATGACAAGAGTCAGGTGTGCAGGGATGCTTCATAGAATCGAACACATCAAATACTAGTTCTTCATCTTGAAGTCTTAAGACGAGCTTTCTACATTACACATCAATGATGGTTCGTTCTGTGGCCATGAAAGGTCTCCCAAGGATAATGGACATGTCTCGGTCTTCCTCCATGTCAAGGACTAAAAAATCCATCGGGTACTGATTGACTTATCTACCAACTGAAGTAAGATAGTCGTGGGTTCTGTAAACAGAAAAGGAATCAAATTAATACTCGAACTTAAATCCATCAAGGGCCTATCTAGCTATAAATCACCAATAGCGTAAGGAATAGTAAAAATACCTATATCCTTAAGCTTAGGTTGAAATATCTTCGATAAGATGGTTGAAAACTCCTCATTCAACCTCACTGTTGCATATTTTTCAAGCCTCTTCTTGTTAGACAAATATCTTTTAAAAATTTATCATAAGAAGGCATTTTTACTATAGTTTCAACAAATGGAATGTTAATATGCAACTGCATAAAAAATCTTAATAAACTTACCAAACTACTTATCTAATTGGTTACCTTTTAACCTCTGAGGATAAGTAATTCGAGGTCTTACTAGATTGGCGATGGGATTAGCAAATAACATCAGATGATCCTCCTTTGCAGCTGGTGCTTCCTTTTCCTTCTTGTTAGCTTCTTGACTCTCATCTGCTTCACTCTTCTCTACTTTATGATCCTTTTGCTTCTCATTAAGATCTTCAAGTTTTTTACCACTCTTTAATGAAATTGCCTTGGCATATTCTCTTGGGTTGGCCTCATTAGTGTTAGGTAATGAAACTTAAGGTTGTTCCTTTAATAAACTCGCAATTTGGCTCATCTGGTTTTCCAAGTTTCTCATAGAGGCTTGCTAGTCTTGTAATTAAGCTACAGAACTGGAATGTATTTTGTGACTAACTCTTCAAAATTGGGCTTTTTAGGTAGATGGTGGGTCTTAAAGTCTGGAGGTGGCTGCCTCTAAATATTGGATTGTTGTGGTTATGCCATCTAATCATTCCTCCAAGAGAAGTTAGGATTATTCCTTCACCTAGGGTTATAGGTGTTGGAATATGGATCCCCTTTCTGTCTACTAAAATTACCCACATAATGGGTCTCTTATTTCTCTAGATCAAAAGGGCTCCCAAATTGGCACTTTGAAGATTGATGGGAATCTCCACCACAATGCTCGCATATAACACAACTCTTCATTGATGAAATTGCCCCTCCTTTTACATCTTGCATCAAACTATCCAACTTCCTTATCAAAACATTCATCTGAGCTGATAAAGTCACTACATTGTCCACCACATGAACACTAGCAAGTCTTCTAGGATGCCCCTATGTATGGTATTGGAAACTGCTTGTGGCCATCTCATTAATCAATCTATAAGCTTGATCTGGTGTCTCTCACCAAGCTACCTCTAATTGCTACATCAATGGTACTTCTAGTCGGTCAGGTCACTGCTGTATAAAGGTGTTGACTTGTTGCCAGGTGGAAAATCCATGACTAGGGCACTGCACCAACATATCTCTAAACCTCTCCCATGCCTCATACAAACTCTCATTCTCATTCTGGGTTAAACAAGTTATCTCATTCTTCAACTTGGCAACCTTGGCAGGTTGGAAAATTTTGGCTGAAAAGAATCTCATCAGCTCATCATAAGTTGTAATGGACCTTGACTGTAGAGAGGTTAACAGAGCTCTCGCCTTATCCCTGATTGAAAATGGGAATAAAAATAGTATTACTGTATCATTCGATACCCCATCCTTTGTAAACAAATCACAAATATCTAGAAAAAGTTTCCAAGTGGTTGTTCGAATCCTATAAAGGCAATCCCCCAAACTGAGATGCCCTCACCATGGAAATAATGTTGTAGGGAATTGTTGTTCGTTGGTTGAGTGATTAAAAATGGGCATTCTTTAAATCGATTTTACTTTGAAAACCAAAATGAGATTAAATGAAAACC
>JAOXYD010106216.1:0-11591 GCA_028565735.1 Pinacopodium congolense
TCGATGATCAATTTGAAAGGATAGAATCAAGTATATATATAGGACAACATAAATCATAATGAAGAGTATGGGAGCATGATAATGATTTTATTGATGATTTAAATTATAGAGAACAAACTTTAAATGCAAGTTTAAGTAGACTTGGGCGTAACGGCAAAGTTAAGGTTGAAAAAATCCTAGGGAGTATAAAATTGAAAATTCCACCATTTAAAGGGGAAAATGATAATGAAGCTTATTTAAAAGGTAGAGTTAGTTTTTAATTGTCATAACTACTTTGAGGAGAAAAAGGTGAAGTTGAGAGCTATCGAGTTTAATGATTATGTAATTATTTGGTAGGATCAGGTTGTACTTTATAAGAGGTGATATGATGAGAGACTTATAGACACATGGGAGGAGATGAAGCATGTGATGAGAAGATGATTTGTTCCTAGTCACTATCATAGGCAATTATTCTAGAAGTTGCAATGCCTTTCTTAAGGGAGTAAGAGTGTGGAAGATTATCATAAGGAGTTGGAGATTTTTATGATTAGATTTAATATGGAGGAGGATATGGAAGCCACAATGGCATGATTTTTGAATGGGCTAAATAGAGAAATTAGAGATGTGATGAAATTGCATTATTATGCAGAGCTTGAAGATGTATTATATATGGCTATTAAAGTGGATCAATAACAAAAGAAGATGAGTTCAAGTAAGGTAGGATAGAATTCAGACTCTACTTCTTAGAAGTCAAATTACAACAAAAAGGAGGAAAAGTCCATTTTTAAGCCTAAATTTAATACAAAAAAGAACTTGTTGAACCAAGGATGGTTCCACCTTATTTTGGTAATGAAAAAACAACCTTTATTACTAATGTATATGTTTTTAAGTGTGCTTGAAAGATAAGATGGATAAAGTTCAAGATGACAAATTAAAGAGTCTTGAAGAAGAAATTGGAGAATCATATGAAGACTCAAAGTTTGAAGAAGAAGTTTAGAATAATTTTATTTTGGTTTATTTAGTGTAAAATTTGCTTTCTTTTACTTTGGTCATCTTAAGCTCTACTTAAATGTTCATGAATACATATTTTAGAATATCCATATAGGTGTATAATCAAGAGGTTGTATATGGTTGAATGTGATTAAATGAGAATAAACCTCTTGATACTTGTTTAATTAATTAGGAAAATATGAATAAGTTGTTAAAGAGATTAGGTCATGTTTGGATACGTGTTTAGATATGTGCTTGGTGTACAGAAAGGATATTCACGGTATAGAAATATTTTAAGAATTATTCGGTTGAGTATGGTCCTCAGGTTGGTTGACCAAATAGGATAGCTTGGTTGACCAAATGATTGTGTTCAGTCGACCGAACGATTAACAAGAGTTTATCGGTCGACCGAATGAATGAATCGATCAATCGAAGCATAGTGAGAAAGACTTATCGGTCAATCGAATCATGAGATCGGTCATCCGAATGTGGCGAAGTTTCCAAATTGCACAATGAATTGTAACATTGTACAAAGGTTAATTGCATTAATATGTTTTGCCTGTTGGTTAAACAATAATATTACCGTTGTCTAACGGATTCATCAGAAATTGATAGTATAAATATGTGTGTTTGTTATGTTTATGGGTGTGCGTTGGAAAATACAGAAAGCGTTTACGAATACATTGCTTTGTGTCTTACAAAGTTTTGTTTTAAAGTTGATTACTTGAAAGTCTTTTATCAAGCATTTTTATGTGTGTGTTTTTGAGTGAGGCGATCAAACATTTACTGTGCATTCATTCACAGCCTCTTGTGATTATTAAGTGAAATCAAGTGAAGTATTTTTTAATTGTATCGAGTGGTTGAGAGGTTATTCTTGAACATATGAAAAAGAAACAAGTGAAAGGTTCTCCTTTAGCCTGTGAAAAAGGACTATATTTGTGATATTGTTATCTACAAGTGGTTATAAGAATGAAAGTTCAACAGTGATGTTGGAGATTGGATTAAGAGCAAGTGGATAGCTCCGAATCAGGATAAATCACACTGTATTCTCTCCTCTCTCTTTACCTTTATTTTTGCATCTATATTATTTGATTACTTGATTTAGATAAATTTGTTTAAGCTTCCAAATTTGTGTGAAAGAATTTTTTATACACTAATTCACCTCCTCTTAGTGCCATATCTATCTTAACAAAACTCAAAAGAAGGAGGTAGCCATAAAACAAATTGAAAAACTATCAAACTACTAGAACTCGTGATATTAAATGTTTTAAATGTTTGGACACAAGTAATACTGCTTCTTATTGTCCAAATATGAGGCCAATGATGAATAAGAAGATGGGGGTATTGTAAGCGAAAGAGAATCAGATTCGAATGATGAGTTTATGCCACCTTTAAAGGATGCTAGTAATGTAGAATTTGATAAAAATGGTAAAATGCTTATAAAAAGGCAAGCTTTGAGTATCCAAGTGAAAGAGTATGAGGTACAAAGAAACAATATTTTTCATACTAGATGTCGAATCAATAATAAGGTATGTAGTTTGATAAGTGATGGAGGTGGTTAGACCAATGTTGCCAGTACTGACCTAGTTGATAAATTGAGCTTACCTACTTTTAAGCATCCTACACCTTACAAATTACAATGGTTGAATAAATGTAGAGAATTTAAGGTACATAAGTAAGTATTAGTTTCTTTCTCTATTGGGCATTACAATAATGAGGTATTGTGTAATATAGTACCTATAAGTGCTGGGCATATCTTATTGTGGTGTCCATGGCAATATGATAGGCAAGTAATTCATGGTAGGTACATAAATCAATATTCTTTTGTAATGAATGAAAAACATATTACTCTTGTACCCCTCACTCCTAAGCAAGTATATGAAGATCAAGTGAGATTAAAGAGGGAAAAAAGGAGCGAGAGAGTGAAAATAAAAGTGAGACTACAAATTCAAAAGATTAGAGAGAGATTGAGGTAAAAGGAGCTAATATAAGAGAGAAAAATAAGGAAAGTGTGCAAAACGAAAAGAAAGAGAGAAAAGTGAGTTTCTATACAAAAGAGAGTGATTTTAAGAGAGCTTATTATTCAAGATAGCCAATGCTTGTATTTATGTATAAAGAAGCTTATTTTAAGACTAATGATAATGACTCTTCTTTGTCTAATGTTTTTCTTACTTTTCTTTGTAGGAGTTTGATGATTTATTTCCTAAAGAAGTGCCAACAATTTAACACCAATTAGGGGAATAGAACACCACATTAAATTCATTCCTAGTGTTGATATTTCAAATATACTAACCTATAGAAGTAATCCCGAAGCAATAAAATAACTATAAAGGCAAGTTAAAGAATTGATGGTAAAGGGATATGTGCGAGATAGTATGAGTCCATGTGGAGTTTCAATCTTGTTAGTGCCTACGATGGATGGAACATGGTATATGTGTTTTGATTGTTGTGCTATAAACAAAATCAATGTAAAGTATCAACATCTCATTCCTAGATTAGATGATATACTTGATGCATTACATGGTGGTTGTGTGTTTTCAAAAATTGATTTGAAAAGTGGATATCACCAAATTAGCATGAAAGAAGGTGACATGGGGAAAAAAATTTAAAATAAAATATGGTCTTTATGAATGCTTGGTTATGCCTTTCAGTTTAACTAACACACTTAGCACGCTTATGAGACTTATAAATTATGTTTTTTGTGCTTTTATTGAAAAATTTGTGGTTGCTTTATTTTGACTATATGTTAGTTTGTAGTAAAAACATTGATTAGCATGTTAAACATAAAAATTATGTCCTTTAAACTTTAAAGGAGGCTAAGTTATAAGTTGACATTAAAAGGTGTGAATTTTTCACTAATAAATTAAAACTTTTTAGGTTATATTGTTAGCGCTAAGTGTATAAGGCTTAATGAAGAGAAGGTTAAGGCAATAAAGGAGTGTCTAACACCTAATATTGTGAGGATGTTTGGAGCTTTCATGGTTTAGTTAGTTTTTACAAGATATTTGTAAAGGATTTTTGTAGCTTAGCCACATCTTTAACTGAAGTACTCAAAAGGAATGTTAGATTTAAGTGGGGTAGTGAACAAAAAAAAGGCATTTGCTTTGATTAAGGAGAAATTAACTAATGCACCTTTATTTGTTTTGCCTAACTTTAATAAATTTTTAAAGTTGAGTGTTATGCTTCAAGAATAGGTATTTGAGCTATAATAATGCAAGAAGGGAGACTTGTAGCTTATTTTAGTGAAAAGCTACATTAGGCAGTGTTGCATTATCCCACTTATTATAAGGAGATGTACGCACTTATACGAGCATTGGAAACTTGGTCATACTACCCTTTAGCCTAATGAGTTTGTAATTTATAAGGATTATGAAAGCTTGAAGCATTTAAATGGGAAAAATAAGTTAAATAAACAACATGCAAAGTGGGTCAAGTTTATTAAGACATTTCCTTTCGTGAATAAATATAAACAAGGTAAGGAAAACATGTTAGTTGATGCATTATCAAGGAGGTATGCCTTACTTTCTACTTTAGATGAAAAAATCATAGGATTTGAATAAATTAAATATTTGTATGTTTCAATGCATATGAGAGAGTGGCTTTTGGAAAATCTATAGGCATAATGGGTTTCTATTTTGAGAAAACAAATTATGTATGCCTAAAATTTCTTTACGTGATTGCATGTTAAAAAGGCTCATGGAGGAGACATAATGGAGTATTTTGGTATTGAGAAGACTTTAGATATATTGTATGAACATTTCTTTTGGCCTAACATAAAACATGATGTTGAAAAATTTTATGAAAAGTGCATTATATGTAAACAAGCCAAGTCTAAAGTTCAACTTCATGATATATATATATATATACACTATTACCTATACCTAATCATCCTTGGACTGATATTTCCATGGATTTGGTAATGGGTTTACCTAGCTCTAAAAGGGGTAATGATTATATATATGTGGTTATCATTAGGTTTTCTAAGATGGCACATTTCATTCCACATTATAGAACTGATGGTACATCCTATATTTCTGATTTATTTTTCAAGGCGGTTGTACGATTACATGGCATGCCTAGAAATATTTTTTCTGATTGTGACTCTAAGTTTCTAAGTTACTTTGGGAAAACCTTGTGGAATAATTTAGGAATAAAGCTTTTATTTTCTACTACATGTCATCCTCAAACAAATGGGCAAATTGAAAATAGGAATTTATTTGCTTTGTTACATGATGTGATTCAAAAGAACTTGAAAACATGGGAAGAATGTTTGCCACATATTGAGTTTTATTATAATAGATGTGTTCTTAGTAAAACTAAATTATTGCCTTTTGAAATTATGTATAGTTTTAATCCACTTACTCTTTTGGATTTATCAACTTTACTAATTAATAAGTGTGGAAATTCAAATGGAAAAAATAAGGGAGATTTCATCAAGCAAATTCATGAGAAAACAAAGCAAAATATTGAAAGGAAAACGGAGCAATATGCTTATCAAGCTAATAAAGGGAAAAAACAAGTTAGTTTTCAGTGTAGTGATTAGGTTTGGGTACATATGGTTAAGGACATATTTTTAATTCAAAGGCAATCTAAATATATCTATGAGGAGATGGTCCTTTTCAAGTGATTACAAAGATAATTGATAATGCATATAAGCTAGATTTGCCTAATGAGCATATTGTGCATGCTACTTGTAATATTGTTGATTTATCTCCTTTTGATGTAGGTGATGATTCGAGAACAAATCGTTTTGAGGAGAGAGAGAATGATGAGAATCTAAAGCATTTTAAAAGTACAACAATGAATTTTTAGTCATTGAGCACTAATGGAGATCCAATCATAAAGGCAAGAGCTAGGAAGATTAAAGAAGCTCTAAATGGACTAATTGAAGGAATAAGGGTTAAAAATGCAAGCTCTTATAAAGAATTAAGTCAATCCTCAAAGTCCAGACTAGTTAACTTAATTTTACAAATGGAACAATAAAATGTTTAACCTTGAAAATGTAATATAATGGAAGAATATCAAGTTGACTAAAACTAAAAATTATATAGGAAACTTTTATCTTTCCAATGAATAAAAAATCACGTTATTTGGAGATGTGTAGCTCAAGTTATAACTCTTGAAAATTGATCGTTTGAGAAGAAGTGGGAATAACGTTGTAGCATTAATTGTTTAACTTGTTTTTCCTATTTTGGGAGGGATCTCTTGCCAATTCCGAATTATATGTTATTCTCTTTATTGTTTTACATATCTTTAGATTTATTTTGTTATTTCATATATACAAATTAGGAAATCAAGTTTATTGTAGAATTCCTTTTATTGTTAGGATAGTTGAATATTTCCAAATCTAAATTATAATTGGATTTCAAATTGTTTTCAGGGTTCTACACCTTCCTCTACAAGAAGGCACATCTTTACTTCTAAGAGCCATATTTTATCATCAATAATACACTAGAGAGCATTCACTTTCTTTTTTCTTCATTAAACTCTTTGAACTTATCAAATTTCAACTTGTGTCGTTCATAATTCATACTTATCACTCACCTTCTCATCTTATTCATGAGTGTGACATCTACAACCCCTTCTTATAACTTAGGTTATTGTTTGATTATATAAACAACTAATCTAAATTCCTCTTATAAATTTGATTCTTAGACATTCCTTGGGCAAAATATCAACTTGAGTCGATTAGTCTTACTACTTTTAGTAAGGTTCACATCAAGGGGGACTCCTCTAATTAAGTAAAAAAAACAATCAAAATAAGAGATTGCTTGTTTCATTTATAGGAAGTTGCATTTTATTCGTGAATGTTTGAAATAGAAGGTGGATAAGGAGCAAATCAATTCCATTATCATAAAACAGAGAGGACTCAAGAAAAGAAGCCTATCTTAATTTATTTTTAATGGGCATAGTGAACCTTAAGAAGTAGCATTTCAGAAAAAATAAAATCGATAGAGAGAGAACATGGTACTTAAGGGATATGTTGATGAACACGAAGATTTACTCCTATATTTGATATCTAACTAAGGGGTCTTTCAAGGAACTGGTTGAGGAGGAGTGCCTATAAATTATTTCAAAAAAGGCATCGAGTTCTTCTAGTGGAAGTATGTTTTTAGAATCTTGTGTCCTAAAACATGAAATTGTGTAAGTTTTAGCAAGCTTTAGTTGATGTTTGGCACACGAGTGGATATGAAGAGGGCATATGTTGAGAAGAACAAGAACTCGACTAGGTTAAGTTATCTAGATTCAGATTTCTCCTAGATTTTTATTGTATTAGGACAATTTATTTATTTTAGACAAAGTGATTTTTCTAACAGTAAATCTATCTATGTATTGCAAACATAGATAATTTACTAGAAAAAAAAATCTCTTGAGATAAATGTAAAATTCATTCCCATATAATCAAATCCTTAAGTTTTCCTATCTAAATAACACAAAACTTAGGGCATGTTTAGTTGGGATTTTTTTTGTTTTGGTTTGTTATTTTTCTAAACACAAAAAATAGAAAAAATAATACAAAAATAGAAAAACAACATACTAATACATTATAGAAACTGATAAAACACACAAAACCAATGTAAATACATAAAAACTACAAGTAAAAACCACAAAAAAACCCAACTAAACATGCCCTTAGTTCACAGTTAGCAAGAATAAAACAAAAAAGCACATAAGAAGTAGAGAAATAAGAAAGCTCATAAATGATATCTCTTTTGTTCTCCAATATTCTTGACTTTTTGTTCACCAATTTAATCTCTTGATTCATTAAAGCACTATCCAATGGATGTCTGTTCTTATTTTCAGCTTAATCTCATTGTCCAAGACATTCTGAAAACACTTAAAAAGAAGAACCCTCTCTTGATTTTTCTCTTTTCCTTATATACTAAGGTAGCTATTAGGTTTTAAAAAAAATCATAATTAGTAAGTCTTTCATATGTTTATACTAGTTAGTCTTGAAATAACCTTCAATCTTTAGGTTTCTAAAAGTAAGATGACACTTAAATGATTGGATAATAGTGACATTATATAGGACCTTTTAGGTACTGTCTTTCTTCGAGACATAATCGATACTTTTTGGGTAAGTAAACAGCTTTGTTGTAGGTCAGTGTTTACATTCTGACTTCTTCTATGAACTGATATACTTTAATTTTATTGCATATTTATTTCCATTTCATGCCAATTTTAAGTATATTTGCTTCCAATTGGTGTTTAAGAGCTAAATTATATAATTAACAATGCAGATGGAAGCAAATTCTCCAATAAAATTCGAGAAAAGGCTGCTAAAATTCTAGAATTTGGACTAAACAGTAGGTGTTGGAAGACCGTCGTTGTACTCCTTAAGCCATCGTTTTACACTCAATGCTGGCATCTTAAACGGTTGCTTAATAGTCTATCTTTTAACTCCTTTAAGCACTATTGTAGTAGTTGTTGATAGATTTCTAGTTAGATCTCTCACTCAACTTGCTGCAATTTGTGCAAGTTGCTTTCCATTTGCAGAAGACATATGTATGGAGTGCTAAAAGCCAAAAACAATAGCTAGGGATAGAGAAAAACATGAAATTAAGAGAGAAATCAGATTGAGCGTGTTCTAGGGTTTTTTTTCTCTTGTTCTTCACAATTTTCACCGTGTTTTACAGATCTAAAATTGTTTTTAGGGTTTATTAAAGCTCATACACGTGATTTAAGTTTATAAACATGTTTTGAGTCTATTTATGGTGCATTATAACCTGTTTATATATGTTAATTCCATCTTTTCTTATCATTTGTTTAAGAATATATTGAATACTTTGAGAATGATTTGTATCTTACTTCAAATAAGTTGCTAAATCTGTTTTTGGTGAGGAAATGTCTCTAAAATGACCTGAACATGTGCTGAATATGATTCCATGAATTATTAGGAGTTATTCTTTGCTTATTGAATAGATTAATGCTTGTTTTACACTAAACATGTAAGTTAAAGTTAAGAAATGAGTTAGGATCCAAGAAATCTACCTAATTTGTTGGATAAATCATTAAGCATCCTAATTTGAGTCATTAAATAACCAAAATTTGATTTATCTTAAGGGTCATAATCTGGAATTAGATTAAGCTTCCTAATTTTAAAGCCTAATGCTTAAGATAGTGACATAACCAAACTTTAACTTAAGTATTTAGAGAATAAGCTTTGTCTTAAGCATAACATTGCTTAGATTGAGTGAAGTGATCCTAGAATAAGCATCCTAATCCACTTTTAATCCATTTTGGTCATTCAAGAGAATTTCCTAACCTATTTTATCCAATTAGACACTCCTTTTTTCCTTAACTAACTTATTCTACATAACTTGATGCTTTGAAATTCATTTGGTAATTTAGTTTGTCATTTCATTCGATTTGGATTCTCTAGATAATTGTGACCTAATTTAATCTAGTACTTGCAATTTAGCAAAGCTTCCCCATGGGAACGATACTTAGATCTTAAATACTTTCATATATTACTTGTGGCTAGTGAACTTGCTATTAGTGTTGGTTTAATTTTAATTTGAGAAAAGTGTGCCTAAAGAATATAATTTGTGAGTTATTTTGAGTTAAATGGCCTTATAGAAAACTAACAACAAGTTTTTGGTGCTGTCACCAAGGAATGACGCTATTCATAATTGGAATACTAAGAACAATTTGTGAAGATTAGTCTAGAGTTGTTAATATTTTTTAAAGTGTTTTATTCCTGTTTTAATTCCCTTGTTTAAGTTATTTTGTGTGCTTTGTGCATTTTTCTTTTAACAATGTGTTTTTCTTTTATCATGTTTTTTTAATTAGTATCTTGCTTAATTCTTGTTTACTTTGAAGTTGTATGCATACTCGGGGAATTAAGCCTGAGAAATTAAAATTTGATCTAAAACTTGAGTGATCACTTAGGAAGAAAAAGAAAGAACTCGAATGAGTACGTCTGAAATTGTAGGAGTAGAAACTTCTAGCGAACAATCACTTGAATCAGAAATGGATCCACCAGAACAAATAGAGAATAGACCTTAGGAGGGTGTTAGAATCTTAACTATGATGGATTTATCTTTAAGTAAGAGAGGCCAACCAATGGCTAGCATTGATCAATTCCAATAACTTTGAAATCCTTCAAATCATAATTTCAATGGTTACAGTTTCTCAATTTGGTGGAACAGCTCTTGAAGATCCAAATGAACTCTTACAGAATTTTTTGGATATTTGTAATCTTTTTAAAAGTAATGGAGTTCTTGATAATGATACTAGGATTAAATTGTTCCCATTTTCCCTTCAAGATAAGGCTATATCATGGTTGAATACTTATCCACATGGTTCCATTACAACATGGGACGAGTTAATGAAGATGTTTTTAGCTAAGTTTTTCCCTCCTATAAAAATTGTGAAACTGAAGACTGAAATTAGCTCTTTTGTTTAATATGAAAATGAAAGCTTATATGAGGCATGGAAAAGATATAGGAAATTTTTGGCCAAGTGTCCTGGCCATGGTTTCAATACGTGGCACTAGGTAGACATATTTTATATAGGCCTCACACCCTCTACTCGCTGCATTATTGATGCTGCTGTTGGAGGCAGTTATGTATAATACTTCGAAGGAAGCATATAACTTGATAGAGGAGATGGTAACAAATAGCTTCCAATATAACTCTGAATTCCATCCAAGAAAGCCCCATGGGATGCATTTTGTTAATGATACAATTGCTATAGCAGCCCATATGGATATTTTGAATAAGAAACTAGATAGTTTGATTAGTGGAGTTAGAAGTTATGGATTTACAAACCAAGTAGAATGTGAACATTGTGGTAATCCTTCCCATGCGTCAGTAGATTTTCAAGTAGGTAGTCCCTTTGCCAAATAGCCTGATCAAGGCCAATAAATGAGCTATAACTGGCAAAGGAATGATCCTTATACAAAAATTTATAATCTTGGATGGAGAAAACACCAAAATTTTATTTTTCGTGACAATCAAAATACTTGCCAATCCCCAGCTCAGACAACCTAGACACAAAGAGGTCCACCACCAAGATTTAGATCAAATCCACCTCCACCTGCAAAATTAAGTCTAGAAGAGACAATGCTAAAATTTATACAAGGTAATAAGTCTCGTTTGTAAAATCATGAAATAGTATTAAGAATTTAAAGACTTAAGTTGTCCAAATTGCTTAACTCTTGCAAAAAAGGCTTCCTAGTAAACTACCTAGCACCACTGAAGCCGATCTTAGGGAGCATATCAAGGCCATTACCTTAAGAAGTGATAAGGAAGTGGAGAGTAGAGAATTAGAAAAGAAGTATAAGGCATGAACTGAGAAAAATGATGAAATAGTGGTGGAAGTAGTAAAAAGGAAAGAGAAAGGTAAGGAAGTGATTAGGAAAACTCAAGATCAAATATAACCAAGAGTTTCTTACCCTTAGAGGCTAAAGAATGCAAAACTAGATAAGCAATTTGAGAAGTTTGTTAAGATATTTAAGAAGTTAAAAATTAACATCCCATTTGTGGAGACCATAATACAAATTCCAAGATATGCAAAAATTTTAAAGGACATTCTGTCAAAGAATCGAAAATTAGATGAATATGAAACTGTTAAGTTAAATGAAGAATGTTTTGCAATCTTATTAAAGAAGTTGCCTC
>JAOXYD010106257.1:0-11590 GCA_028565735.1 Pinacopodium congolense
CTATAGACAACAAGATATTAATTTATTAGGAAGAGATTTCAATAAATTGATAGACTGCCTATAGGATAGCTTCATATATAGTTAAATGTTTAGGAAAGGCTTTGCATATCGAGAGATCCTAAAGTTAATCATAGATTATTTAATTATTGACATTTAGTTGCACCTTGAAAGAGGGTAGCTAAAATGTTAGGAAATCTTAGGCCAAATATAAATTAGATCAATTAACCAAAGGGAAACAAATAAGGATAACAGCAAGTCCTATTCTTGAATATTGATTTTCTTCAAATTTTAGTTTGCAGTGTTTACAATTGATTGTGTTGCTCGCTCTTGCTTCCAAATTTGTTTTCGTCTTATTTATTTATTTATATTTAATTTGCTTAAATCAATTTCTTAAACAAAGTGCAAACCAAATTAATAGGGTGTCTAGATACAATCCTTGTGGGATCGATATCCATTCTTTACTACAAGTAAGACCCCGTATACTTGCGGTTTTGAGCACAAGACTGGTTGTTTGTTTTGCGAGTAAACATAGGCCTACCCTTTACATAAAGAAAACATGATGTAGTATGGGTCATAGTGGATAGGCTCACCAAATTAGCTCAATTTGTACTAATTCATTCTGATTATTCTATGGATCAATTAGCTGGTTTGTATGTGAATAAGATTATTCGATTACATGGAATGACATTGTCAATTGTTTCTGACCGAGACCCACAGTTTACATCAAGGTTTTGGAAAAGTTTACAAGTAGCTTTGGGTACTCAGTTTAACTTTAACACAGCCTTTAACCCACAAATGGATGGGAAATCTGAGAGAGTTATACAAGTTTTAGAAGACATGATTAAGGCATGTGTTATGGAATTTTCAGACAGTTGAGATAGATACATTCCTTTGATGGAATTTTCCTTCAATAATGGTTATTAGTCTAGTATAGGCATGGCACCATACAAAGCGTTATATAGCAGAAAATGTAGAACCCTAGTTTGTTTGACAAAACTGACTGAGAATAAGATGATTAGGCCTGACATAGTTAAAGACACAAAAGAGAAAGTGAGGATTATTCAGCAAAGATTAAAGGCTATAAGTGATAGACAGAAATCTTATGCTGAATTGAAGAGTAAAGATATTGAATATACGGTAGGTGAAAAAGTTTTCTTAAAAGTTTCGCCCTGGAAAAAGGTGTTAAGATTCAGAAAAAAGGGAAAACTTAGTCATATATTTATTGTTCTATATGAAATCCTGGTTAGACAAGTGGCATACAGGTTGGCTCTTCCAATGGAACTATTTAAGTTTCACGATGTATTCCATGTCTCAATACGATGGAGATACCGATCGAATGATTTACATATGTTACCCTTACAAGAAATAAAGTTCCAACAAAGTTCTCATATAATGAAGAACCAAATAAAATTCTAGCTAAAGAAGTGAGATAGTTAAGGAATAAGCAAATTCCTCTTATAAAGGTACTCTAGCAACATTAAGGCCCTAAAGATGCAACTTAGGAACTCGAATTGATGATGAGAATTCAGCATCTGCAGCTATTCAATACAGGTATAAATTTCGAGGACGAACTTCTTTTTAAGGGGGAGAGAAATGTAATGCCCCAACATATAACCTAGAAGTATTATAGCATGTCTAAGGTGCATCAAGAAGTGAACATAACAAATGAATTAACATAATGGTGCTTAATGTAAAAGATTTGGGTAAATGGGTAATTTGTTTGTTTTTTCATGAACATACCTTTATAATTTGGTCATATCTTGGTCTGTATACCTCCAAATTGGATAGTTCCAATTAGGAATTAATCTAGAGACATAAATCTAAAATTTCATGAAGGAACCAAAAAATTTTTGTGTGCCTCTAAGATTTTTGAATTCTAGCTTGAATTTGAGTTATGGCTACTGTCCCTTTTTTCAAAAAACTTGTAGTGTTTTGGGTATAACTCCTAGAATAATTGCCCAAATTGCAAAAAATTTATGACATTAGAAAATTAATACATAGGAGAATGAAATTAATTGATAAGATTTTAGGCTAATATGGGAATTAAAGGAAGAAGAAGGACCAATATGCAATTTCTCTAAAGTTAACTTATGCACCAATGGGATTAAGGCATATGTGACCAATAATATCAAAGCATGTGTGTGGGTCTTGAAAGTTCTGGAATGGGGATAGAGATGCACGACCTAAGTTCAATTTGTTCTCCTCCATTTCACCTTCTTCATCCCACCATTTCACCTTCTTCATCCCATCATTTTTCATGTAAGAAATTAAGTTAATCTTAGGTGGAAATCAAGTTGGTGAGTCAAGAAAAACTAAAGGGGAAAGGAAAGAAAGGCAATAGAAGATCTACTTTGTCAATTTTCAAGTTTGGGACTTCACTTAGTTTAGATGGAATTATTGCCAGGATGTTTCTTTAGTGTTATTTTGGTGTTATCTTGGATAGAATTGGTTGAATATAACAAGAGAGTATTGTGTAGTGGAATTCTTTCTAGGATTTGTTTAAGTCAGTCATGTTGTTTAAGTTATAACTAAGCCTAAAGACCCACAAATTATGTGATTCTAATTGCATATGAAACCTAATACATAGTGATAAATATCTCTAATAGAGACTTTGAATTAATTCTGGCTCTATGACTTTGGAAATTAAGGTAAAAAAAGGTGACCTGATGCTGCCTTTATTTTAGAATAGCTTATGATAGTTTACTTATATCTCATGATTTAGAAGTCAAAATGGTCAAATTGTTGGTGCTATAGAAACTATATACAGAGGAGACAAAATATCTAGAAGACCTCGAAACCCAGTTCTAACTTTTTCTATATGCATATTAAGGAACAAATAGTGATATAAATAGAGAGAGTGTTTGTAACAACCATGGCATTTTTTTGTTTCCAATTTTTTTTATTGAATGTTATCTGATTCTTTTGAATATGTATGAGACCTTTCAATCACTTCCAAATAAATGAAGTACGACTTATCATGTGGGAATTGGGTAATTGAACAATGAAAATTAAGATTGAGCATAATGCATTCCAAATATATATACATTTTATGACGTGAAATATATTTCATATGATTTGTTGATATATGAATTGTGAAATTTGCAAATGGTTAAAGGAAATGTTATGGTGTCTGCTCTATTATCTTAGTTGTGGATAGATAGTCATCCCTATAGGGTTACAGTGTACCTGCCACAATTTGGGTATCCACAGTTTCATATCATCGAATATCCACAGCATCCGTTATCCACACCCACAAGAAATGTGCAGGCTTAATACAGAAAATAAAGTAAAGAGATATAGATAACAAATATAGTATGACAAAATAAATAATCAGTATATAAATGGGCATTTGCATTTGTATTGATAATTTGTATTATTGAGTTTTGAATATCAATGTTCAAGTCTTGAAGGTGAATTTATGGTATAGGAAAAAAAAATATTGAAGCATTTTTGCATTATTATTCGATTAATTATGTCATCCTTATTTATATTTGTGCGATGTTCATGAATGTATGTGCTTGACGAATGACTATTATGAGTGGTCATCCAAACTAAATTAGAATGTGTTTTTAGTTACATATGATTGTATATGTAACGGTTAAAGGAAATTGTATGTTTTCTTTTAGATTACCATGTAAAGAAAAACAAAAAATATGTTTTACTACTGTTAAATGACAATGGTAAGAATAAGGGAGTTTTGTAATGTATATATATATAGCATTAAATAGAAATGCACGTAGGTTCTGTATAAGGGGTGTTACAAGGTATCTTAGGAAAAGATTTTGATATCCAATCTCCTATTTGTAGTCAGAAATTGGTAAACCAATAAAGTCAAAGCACAAAGGTACTTGTTTTCCTTTTATAGAAATTGTGACATCAACAACTTCTTTTATTTCCTCATCCACATCAACTATTGGCTCCCCCTCACTTGTTGCGATGTTATCCTTATCTTGATCACTTCGTTCCAATTTGGTACTTGTAGGCGCAATTGCTCACTCTTGTTCTACAATCAGTTCAGCTAGTTACCTTACTTTTGTTACCAAGTTATGTAAGGAAGTCTCAAAACTCTCCAATCGAAGTTTTGTTATAGATATAAATTGGATTAATTGTCCTCTTAACCTTGATTCATCATCTTGTTGTTGATAATAATCTAATGGAAGTAGCTTAAGATAAGTTGAATCCATCCATGATATGTTATAGGTGTCGTTCCAATGGTTACTGGGAGCCTCTCCATCAATCCTCTATCTATTGATCAAAATTCTTCTTCATCCTACCAATGGTAGTCTGACCATTGATGATATTGCCAAGCCATTACGTTGACTACCAATGCATCAAAACTTCATATGTATTAGATATTTTTTTATAATTAAAAATAAAAAGAAAAATAAAAGAAGAATTAGCTAGTCTAATAAAGAATAGAAAATACTAATAATGACATATTCTTTAGCAACGTCTTCAAAAAGTTGATCCTTAGTGTGATATATGCCTAAGTTTATCCAAGAATAACAACAATAATATATCAACACGCAACTAGGTAAATGTACCTATCATAGTGCAATATAGCTAAGGTGAGTCCAAGGTCGAATCTATAGGGACTCCTATTACTAGTAAATGTCTACCGCAACTATCTAACTTAACAAGATTCAAATGGATTGATTTATTGATAGTGAAAATTTAAAGAAAAATAAAATTAAGTTGCTTAACTAAACTCAAAAAAGATAACATCAATGATAAAGTTAGGATTCAAGTGATTAATCCCTCTAAGATGTGTACGTATTTACTATTTATCTTGATTTAACTTAATTTCCAGATTTATTAGATTGTAGATTCCCTATTATAAATCACACACTCTCTCGAGTTATGTAACCCTATTCAAGTCAATAAATTAGGTGAAAGTTCACTATATCTCTCTCTATTGGTTGAATACATTACTTCGCTTTATGGAATATATTGTTTTGGCTAAACTCACAATTAACACTAACATCTTATGTAAGCCTATCTCTAAGCCTCCATATAAGATGTATTGTTTATAGAGTGATTCTAATGTATACAATGATCTTATCCTTTAATTAAACATATGAAATGGGCTCTCAATCAATCATACACAAAATCAACGCATTGAATCAATGTTTATGTTCACATAACATTCGATAAACAATGTTGTTAAAATTCATTAAAAATCCTAATATAAAAATTGGAAATTCAAGCATAAGTCCAGAACAAATCATAGATACTACATCCTAGAGTTCATAAAAACCTAAATCCTAATGAGAAAATTAGTTCCTAATCATAGTTTGATTCATAAGAATAATCAAGAGAAAGAAAGAGAAAGAAATACTCATGATGATTCAATCTTGATCTTTAACTCTTCAATAATAGTTTATGTGAATTCCTCGTCTTTAGTCTTCAATTCATGTGTTGGAATCCTTTTTTCTCCTTTAAGAATGAGCAGAAGTCCTTTAGATATGGTCTTTTATCTCCAAACCCTTTCGTAGTGGCTTCTTCGAGTTGTTGAAGGTAAGGAGATATGAGAAAATAACCCTAGAAGGGCTTGAAAACAAGCCCTTAACATCAAACCCATGGCCTAGACTCACGGCGTGGGTCTTGTCCATGATATCTACTATCCAGATATCACAGCCAAGCTCCAAGATATGGGCTTTAGGCTCCTGGCCATGGGTCTCCTAACAGCTTTTGCCTTTACTCGCTCTTTCTACTCTAACTTCGTCTATACACCTCTAAATACCATGAAATGTGATATGTAAGCTCCTAACATGATAATCTTGAATCCCATAAAATTTATACCAATATGACCTCGAGAAGTGCGACTAATTCATACTTAAATTCACTTGTACCAAAGCTGGTACTTATTGGATCTTATCTTGTTCTTCTTTTGATATATCCTTCAATGCTTGTCATAATGGCTTAAAAATTGGTGTGGAGCTTCAAACCATAATGCTCTAAGTCCTCAAATTGAATCTATACCTCTTCTAGTTTTATAGGTGCCTCAAAAGGCTCCCTAATTCCTACAAAACATAAAGAATCATCTAAAACAACTTTAGTATCATCTTTTTCATAAATAAACCAAATATGCACCGAAATAAAATTCAAATATCCCTCAAACCTTACATAATCATTATAAAAACATGCCTAAAATATGTATAACTAAGGCGCTATTAATAATCAATTTTTCTAATTGTGGAGATCATTTTGTGGTAATTGATGTTTGAGTTTTCATGATGAAGTTAAGTGTGCAAAATCTATTATTTAGCATAAAGGGTCACATTTCTCTATTTATAAATAACCTACCTTTCTTATGAACCTTGGAACATGGAAAGGAAAAGGTATACACCATCCTAGAAAAAGTTGAAAATGCTAGTGGTTTATTTTGGCAACCCTAATTTAATCAGTTGTTTTTTCTATCTTAGTTTTTTTTTTCTTAGTTAATCTCTCCATTTATGAATATTCATTTTATTCTTCTTCTCTTTATTACATTTTTTTATCATTCCCCTATGATGACATAGGATCGCCACCCCTACAATTGGTTGAATAATATCATATTGGGTTCATTATGTTGATACACTTTAGCCTAAACTTCTTGGAAAATGATGATTATGTTAGGGCAGAGCTTTATACTATGAGTAGGAATGCCATGGGTCATGTGTGTTGAATTTAGTTTTTGCTTTATAAAACTTAAGTTTTTTTTTATTTTTCAATATGCCTTTTCCAAACATGTGCTTTTCATCATGAAAGTTAGGGCTTCTAAACTAGCCCTTACTCCAAAAGAAGTAAAGATGAAAGAACAAGAACTAAGATGTGATGTATGATCAATTCATTCATTTTTAGTCCTTGATTCACACAAGCTTCATTGAATTTTTTTCTAATTCTGTTTCGGTTCCTATTGTCTTATTTACTTACCTTTTAGATAAGTGCCTTATCAAATTTAGGAGATATCTTAAAAGATTATAATGTTTTCTAGTTTCAATGTATAGTTTGATCTTTCTTTCTTCTCATTTTGATGGTTGCTAAATTGCTTATGCATGAGGAAATTAGAAATGTGAAAATGAAATTGGGCATGCCATTGGTTATAATATTGTTTTAGGATTTTTTTTTTTTTTAATTATGCTAGCCTTTGCAATTCTCTATTGTCTATCTTGATTTTGGTTTATTACTGTTAATTCTAAATGATATTACAAAGATGTCCAAAATTAATACAAACAAATTTAAAAAGCAATAAAATGCTCCTATAAGATATTTATTTCATAATAATATGGTTATATCTTATGATTTGGACATTCTTTTATTTTTGTTGATTTTCCAGCATGTTTATCATTTTCAGGCTAGAATAAAAGTCAATTTTTTTAACAATCTTGTCCAAGAAAAAGTTCTAAAAATGCAATTGATAAATACATTGTAGACCTTATGTTTGCAAGGTGTGTGATCTTTCACGATGAGAGACATTAACTCAAAGTGATGTATTTTTGTAAAATTGCATAATGTGGAAGTTGTGATGTTTACTGATTTCTTTTGCTACTTCCTTATGCCACCCATTGATTTCATAGGTCTTAGTTAAAAGGAGGTCAAAATTTTAGAGTTATTGTTGTTGTCTAATTAAAAGAAAAATAAATTCATTTTTAACCTAGACAAAATCAAAGGCAAGCACACCTTGTCAAAAATTAGTATAAAATAAAATAAACCAATTGTCATACCCAAGGAACCAAAGTACAAAAGTATCAAATTAAACAATGTGTGATTACTTATATAACCTAAGTTTGATCGAAGTGAAAAAGAATAAAAAAACCAGCGAATAACATAATATGAAAAATGCAAATTATGAACGAATTGCAACTAAACTTTACCAAAGGACAAAAATTGGCTAAGGCTTTGGATTTCAATGGGTTAATCCTTTAAAACTAATGGCAGTGAATTGATTAAGGATTTACTTTACTCAATTAAGATATAGCCACTATCTATGGAAGCATCTTTTCTCTTTTAAATTCAAATTACCTATTTTATTCATAAATAATTTTGAATAAAAGGCATGAATTGCAAGAAACCTAAATCTAAGTTCATCAAATCCAAGAATCCTCACACAATTCTATAAAGTTGGTCTACTTTTAAATTCCAATGTGTTACTTGATCAATTTTTTTAGTAATTAAAAATGGTTAGATTTTTAATTACCCAAGGCTTTAATCTAGGTAATCAAGCTAAATTAGGCAAAAAAAGGATTCAATTAAGATAAAAATCAATTAACACATTCTGTCATAACTCAATCGTTATCCTAACCTTAGCTAAAAACAAATTACTCACACATATTTATCAATAAAAAACAAGCTAATGTCATAACAAGCATATCCATTAATTGAATCAACAAAATAGAGTCAATACAATTGTTAAAATGAAAAATATAAATGACTAAAAAGGTGGAAACTCCCTAAAGATTTCTACACCAAATCGTCACTTGAAAGCCCCCAAAAACATAGATGAAATGATGATGAAAGTTGGATGGAAAAAAGATAAAAACTAATCTATAATGATGTTTGATGAGAATCTGCTTTGAAAACTCTATCAAAAGTGACGTAAATAAGACTATTTATAGTCTTGTAAGTGGCTATTAAGGTTTAGGAACAATTAGGGGCTAATTTAGTCAAGTTTACCTCTAAAAATCATAAAAAAAGGTGTAGCAATGACTTAAACACTGGATGATTATTTTCTAAACGACATCGTTGCTATACCACTATTTAAGTCCAAAACAAGACTTAAATGGTAGTTGTTCAAAGGTTAAACGGTGTTGTTCAAGTCTCCAGTCCCCATCGTTTAACCTTGTATTCTGTACTTCCTTTGCTCCTTTTTGCTCCAAATCACTCCTAACTCCTATAATTTGTTCCAATATCATCGTGCACCTAAAATTAGCTAGAATAGTTGTTGTGTTGGTTTGGTGACTTAATAAAATTAGAATGTTTTTAAACGATTTTACTTTTTTTTTAAAACGTGATAAAGGCAAGTGTACCTATCGAACGAGTAATATAGTGGAGTGTTTTTAAGATGCCAAAGTGTCGATCCTACATGGAAAATTAATAATTACTAGATTAATTAGATTACAATTATTTAGGAAATTCCAAAATATTGATTAAAAGGGTGAAAATGCTAACTTATTATAACTTGTTTCAAACTTTGCGATTTTGATTTTAAAAATGATTTATAAATTACTAAAATTTATCAAATTATGGAAAATAGCTAAGGATGAGTTGATTAATGATTTAATTGAGCTTTAAACAAATTAAAAGGCTGAATTATAGTTCCTTCACTATTTCAAGAAAAACCTATGGTTAAGTCCTATGCCTTTTCTGCATTAAGCTTAATTTAAAGGTCAGTCATGCCCTACTGCTATTTTTTCTTATCTTATCTCCAAGTTAGACTTATGTAATGTTCATCATAGTCCAACTTAAGGGGGGAATATTAAGTTTCTTAATATATTTGTATTTACTATATTCGTATTTACTGCTTTTAGATTATTTACTATTGTAACTTATATTTTACTCTCAACTGTTAGATGGTAGCATTTTTGATCTTGTATTAAGAATAATGCATTAACTATGGACCTTTGTATCATTTCGATTGTCATTCAATGAAGATGGTTCTCGACTTTTCTGTCATCACGACATTCATTTGTTATAAACAAGACTCTTAACATTTTTTAAACATTTAAAAAATATATTTTTTAATTTCTAAATTTTTAAAAGTTTTTTAACACCACTTTCATAAACTTGAATATAATAATACAACTCATAAATCTTCATATTATTAGATTTTTCATTATATACTAATAATAAGTACTTAATTTGATATTTAATATTTATGACAATTACACAACCTATAAATCTCTCACGTTTTTATTCACTCTCAAAAGTGCACTGCACGTTTTTAACATGTATGTATATGCGAACTTCGTACGCAGGTAACTATAGCCAAGTGGATGGCTTGCACTGATGGCATTACATAGATATTTACAGGTTAAATTATGATTATTTTTAAAATAATAATTTAATAAAACTTTTTATTGTACGGACAGATAATGACTTGTTGCTAACATTGTACCACCACCGTCCCCATCTCCTTCGCTTTAGCTGTTAGAGACCTACGGATCCTGCTCATCCACTCATCACTATTCTCTTTTATCATTAAAAACATTAAAATAAAATTTTTTGTTAAATTTTATTTAATTATTTAATAGAATAAATATGTATAATTATTCTAATATAATTTTAATAATAAATTTATTAAACTAATTTGATAAAAATTTAACAAAATAATAATAATAATCTTAAATTACAAAATATTTTTAAAAATAAATAAAATCACATAAAAATATGTAAATACACATCCTTTTTTCCCCCAATAAAAGCCAAAAACCTTGTCATAAAATGACACAGAGAAGGTAAGAGGTATAGAAAAAAATGGATTATATAAGGGAATATAAATGTCACATGCTGTAAATATCACTTTTCCACCATTTATGCGTTTCTTAGCGTAAAAGAGACAACCCCTTGTCGTCAAAATTGACCGAAAAGAAGTAAGAGTTAGTTGAACAAAGGTAAACAAAAAACAAAAAAATAAAAGAAGAAAAGGGTTAATTTCTAACTATTATAATTATATCCCTCTTTCTTTATACCATTGAACTAAATTTCTTTTTATATCTAAAACATAATTCTCCTTTTGGTCTTTGCCGTTTTTTTTACTTTTTACCAAAATAAGAAAAAGGATGAGGTCTTCCAGCCTTAGAATAACACAATCTATTTGTTTCCTTATATAGGTAGACTTTGAGTGAAAGGAAAGGAATAATAATAATCATAATAATAATACAAACAGAAGTATTATAAATAAGAGTCAATCTAAACTTGCAAGGCTTCTTCCCTGTTCTTCTGATAACTACTTTTGTTCTTGCTCATCAGTGGCTTTCTGGGTTTTTGCTGGTAATATTTCTCAAATATCTCATGACTATTTTCTTACAAAATCTGCCCTTTCTAATTGGTAAGAAGCTGTTATGAGTTCCATATTATTTTAGTCCTCATATGTTGTCTGAATCAATCAGACTTTGTTCTTTTGTTAGATCTCACCATTCTTGTAGGTTTTTCAAGCTCGGATTTCTTCTTCGTCTACTTCCTCAGAGGTTTTCCTGATTCTTGCCCACTTAGTAAGTTTCGTCTCTCTTCCAGGTTCTGGTGTTTTTTTTTGGAGAGGATTTGCTGTTCCGTACGGTACCTTCCTTAATCAATCTAAGAGAAGCTGCTTCTTCAACAGGGTTTTTCAATCTGTGATTACTCCCTTTACCTTAAAATCCCTTCTGGGAACTTGTTCTTTGGTAAGATTTTTCTGAGTCATCCATCGAAAGCTATTTCCTTTTATGGCTTTTGATTCAGCAGAAGTAATAAATTTTGGCTTGCAAAAATGCTCTACATATAGAGATCGATCGGGATGGTGAGAGGAAAGACTCAAATGAAGCGTATAGAGAATGCCACAAGCAGGCAGGTCACTTTCTCCAAGCGGAGAAATGGCCTCCTCAAGAAGGCATTTGAGCTCTCAGTGCTCTGT
>JAOXYD010106268.1:0-11589 GCA_028565735.1 Pinacopodium congolense
GATATTAGATGGATGTGATGCATACTTGGCCCATATAGTGGACACGAGGGAGACAAGCCTTGTGTTAGAGGAGATACCTGTAGTTAGAGAGTTTCCAAAAGTATTTTTGAATGATTTACCAGGTTTACCACCTCTACGAGAGGTTGATTTTACGATCGAGACGCTACCTAGAGTTGCTCCTATATCTATTGCACCTTACAGATTGGCATTTGTGGAATTACTGGAGTTGAAAAAGCAATTAGAGGAATTGTTGGAAAAAGGGTTTATTAGACCTAGTACTTCACCCTGGGGAGCTCCAGTTTTGTTCGTGAAGAAGAAGGATGGTAGCATGAGATTATGTATTGACTATCGGCAGTTAAACCGTGTGACAGTGAAGAATAAATATCCTTTGCCCCGGATTGATGATTTGTTAGATCAGTTGAGAGGATCTATAGTCTTTTCAAAAATTGACTTGAGGTCTGGATATTGACAGTTGCGAATAGCAGAACAAGATATACCTAAGTCTAAGAATTTGCCTGATAGAATAACAAGTTGGAAGATAGTAAAAGGATCACTTGCAGGCCTGCAAATGGCGAAAGAATGGTAGTATAAAGATTCATTGGGCTTCAACTGTGAATAAACTCTTTCTTTCTTCTCTTTTTCTTTCTAACTTGTGAAGATTGAATTGATGAATATTTTCTTTTATTCTGTTTTCCGGCAGACAACGTAAAAGGTGGCAAATTTGCAGCCACTCGACCTTAATGAAAAGGTTGCAAATTCCGTCTTTGAAATTTGGCAAATGAAGTGATGAAATGCCACCAGAGTCATTGTTAGACGTGACTCATTGATGTCTGCATGTGTTAGTCTTTTATAAATTTTTTCTTCCGTTTGAAAGTTCTTCCGTAGAATTTTCGCCAAGTGAGAACGCTGGCAAAGTTGTGGCCTTCCTATCACCGCCATTTAAGATTTAAAATATTAAAAAATTATGTGATTATTTTTGTGATTAAGAGGATATTTTATAAATTTTTTAAAAGACTATGTTGACTGTTAAAAAAACAAAAATTAGGGGTACTCCGATGAAAAACCAACAAAATAGGGAAAACCAATAAAATAGAGAGAATAAAAGAAAAATATTAGTGTGAAGAGCAAATCTGTTAAGTGTCCTCCCTAAGAGAAAGTGGTTCACAAGTCAGGAGGAGTTTGTGACTTGGCATAGCGAAATTACAATAATGATTCAAAAAGATAATAATTATAAACTAAGGTATTTTCAATTTACTTTTGAAATATTTGTTAAGCACTTCTACTAATTTTTTATATAATTTAAATTTAGTTTTTTAATTTTGGAATATACATTTAAAATTAAATTTGATTTACAGATTCATTTTTAAAACTCCAATTTTTTAATTTCTGAACTTGGTATGCTATTATTGGATGTGTCTCCCACCAAATCAGTATGCTTAATAAATATTATTTTTTTATCCACTGTAGTTCTGTGATGACATCCCTCATATCCGTTGTCTCTTTAGGTGATTCTGCAGAAACATCTGACTTCAATTCTAAGAACCGAAGACAAACACTTTCTTGGAATTTTGTGATTATCTGGTTAATTCACCTAACTCTGTCCTCCATTTTCCTAATGGCTTTCAAACTTAACTCCCATAGCTATTGGAAATACTATTATGTGATACTTTAAAAAAAGCAGAGAAATTGTTCGACTTATGCTAAGCTTTTAATCTTATGGAAACATCAGAGAATAAAGGGAAAATTATCAAAAAAAATTTATACATTTATGCAGGTAGCCTTTTTCCAAGTCGTCTGGAAAGGTTTTCTGGCAAAGAGATAATATCAGGCATGTAGGAGTTTATTTTTGAGTGTTATATAAAATATGTCCATACAACTTCATGTGGTATTGGTGTACTAGCCTCATATTTCAAGAAAAGCAGAGAGATTGTTCAACTTATGCTAACTTTATAAACAACACAATCCTATTCAGACACTGGACATAAAAAAGGGAAAGCTCTCTTTTTTCATTCTTTTGGATAGAGTGGAAAACAGAGTTATTTACACCAATTACCTGTAGACCAATAAAATTAGAAACTTGAAGCCTTCGCAGGTTAGGCATGATGCAAAATTAGAAATGGTTAGAAACCTGAAGGCCGTGAAGAATCTTTCATGAAGCACACAACACTTGTGGCTCCTTGTGAGGCTTCAATTTGTACAGGTAACCTTTTTCCTGGGTCATGTGGAAAGGTTTTTCTAGCTAAGAGATAATAGGTGCATGGGTTCATGGCAATTGTTATATTCACTAATCTTTTTACTGATTAGTAAAAGTAAACATTACAATACTGGCAAGAGTATTCCATAAAACAGAAAGAAAGATCTTTGTCTCCCAAGTGAATGGGACCCATCTTTGACATTTAAATGACAAATTTATCTTCTTAATCATCAAATTTAAAAAAATTTAAATTTTAAATTTAAATTCTATAATGTTAAATTTAATAATTTTGAAAGGAAATTGGCATGGTGGCAGGGCTTACATTTGATACTGAGCATATGTCAGATGAGTAGCCACTCCTACACAAAAAATGGCCTTAAAGATCCTCTCTTCTTAGTTTTCCAGTTCGAAATACAGTGTCCATGTTAAAATTTTTACACAAATATAAAGAGAAACAATCCATCAAACAGTTTTTAGAGATTAATCATAATCCTAAATTGAAATGATATATGAATAAAAGAAAATTTTATACAATTGAAGTGTGAGTCTTCAGAGCATTGAAAAATATAAGTCCTTTAGATAATAAAACCGTTTAGTTCATACATGCAAACTTAAAAACTGAAATTTTAAGTAAATCCTTATTTGATATCTAATATTATATTTAGTACTTGATCAACATCCAAAAACTTAATTACATAAAAAACCATTTCTTATCAGCTGTAGTTGCCTATTTACATCTCCTATATTCATTCAATCTTTAGGCGATTTTGCAGAGCAAGCAATTCCAATTTCAAATACAGCTAGTAAGTATTTTTGCACCTTTGGTTTCAGATTGATTTTAGTTTCTTCTAAAGCACCCTTAATTACACAGTTATCATCTTCTCTAGAAGTTGCTTTTCCTGAATTTTCTATTTCAAGAAGAACTGGGTCTATTACATGCTGTAGTCCTTGTAGCATGGTCATTCCAATGAAATCTCGAAGATTTAATCCATCTTTAAACATTTCATCAATTGGTCTTCTTCCTGAGAACATTTCTAATATCATGATGCCAAAGCTATATACATCTCCCTCTTTTGATGCTTCACTACCCATTCCATATTCTGCAATTAACGAATTAATGCAAAGGTCATTTGCCACATTTAGCCGATCTTCCTATTTGTACTCTAGCTAATGTGATGAATAGAAGTGATAATTGAACATGAACACTGTCTAATGCCATATAATTCTACAAAGTTTGTATTATAAGGAAAAAGAAGTTATTACCTGGAGCAGCATAACCAATTGTTCCCTTTATTCTTGTAGAGCTGATTTCGCCTTCGGATAAGTCATTGACGATTGAGACAATTTTTGCTAGACCAAAATCACTTACATGCGCAATCATATCACTATCTAGAAGAATGTTGCTAGGTTTGAGATCACAATGAATTATTGAATTTTCACACTGATCATGAAGATAATGTAATGCAGCTGACACATCAATTGCAATGCCTAATCTTTGAAGAAAGTTGAAATTCTTCATTACATCTTTTTTGTCGGTATTAGGATGCAACCAATTTTCCAAGCTCCCATTTTCCATGAACTGGTAGACTAGTGCCATGAACTCATTACCCTTATAATCCAGACTAGAGCAATATGTCAGGATCTTTACAAGATTTCGGTGTCGAATGCTCCCCAAGGTTTTGCATTCAGAAAGAAAACTCTCCGAAGCTCCCATGTTTTGAAGGTTAAGGACTTTAACAGCTACTTGTATTTGCAGTTGATCTAAAAGCCCCTTATAAACAGAACTGAAGCTACCTGATCCTATTAAATTGGTTGTAGAGAATCCATCTGTTGCTTGATAGAGATCTTTATAAGAAACATTTAACAATTTTCCAACAGACATATTTCTTGAAGGTGACTTCTTTTGAGATTTTTTCCTCCGTAAACAATACAAAAATATCAACATTAAGAAGACACTTACAGCTACACAAGGAAGGATAATTGATAGCTTTAATGCAAGGGACTTTTTGGTTGTTTTGTTCGAACATTTTGGAAGTAGAAGTTCAGGAACACCGCCACAAAGAAGCTTGTTTCCATTCAGTGATACTGCACTTGCATTTTTAAAGACCCCTCCAGTTGGAACCTCCCCCTCAAGTTCATTGAAAGAAAGGTTTAGATAACTTAAAACTTGTAATTTCTGTAGATCGTGGGGAATTTCGCCTATCAAGTTGTTTTGTGATAAGTCTAATGCTTGAAGGCCTTTTAGGGAAGCCAAAGATGAAGGAATATAACCTTGGAAGAAATTTGCTTGCATGAAAAGAGCTTCCAAGCTAAGGCATTCTCCTATGGTTGCTGGAATTTTACCAGACAGATTGTTTGCAGAAATATCCAATGTGTCCAATTGCTTCAAATTTCCCACTTCTATTGGTAGATTTCCAGTGAAGGAGTTCCACGACAAGTTGAGATACAAACTTAAGGAAGGCAGGCCTAGTATCTCCTTGGGTATGGTTCCGCTAAACTTATTGTCAGCGGCATAAAGTTCATTCAAAGATTGACAACTTCCAATACTTGATGGAAAGCTTCCTTCCAAATTATTCTTATCCAAGTGTAGAAGAAACAAATGACTAAGGTTGCCTACGGAAGATGAAACTTGACCTGACAACCTGTTGGAACTTAAATCCAATACTTGCAAATTGGATAACATTCCAAGTTCAGAGGGAATGGAACCAGTCAAAAGGTTGTCTCCGATAGCTAAATAAGTTAGGTTGATTAGTTTGCTTAATCCTGCAGGAATACTTCCAGTGAAATAATTGATTCCAAGGCGTAAATTACTTAGCTGAGAAGACAAATTGGAAAGTGAGGTAGGTAAAACACCTCCAAAGTTATTAACATTGAGCTGCAGCCCCTCCAAATTAGTACAGTTCTTCAAGGATGTTAAGAAATTCAAATCATTCGCTGATCTACTTCCTAGACTATTGTAGAAGAGGCTTAAAAATCGAAGATTTTTCAGGTTTCTCAAGGTGAATGGAACTTGTCCAACAAAGTTATTTTTACCAATATCAATTTCCTCAAGTTTAGAAGCATTGCCAAATGAATCCAGAATTGATCCAGAGAATCGATTTACGCCAATGCCAAATTCTTCGAGACTTGGGAGATTGAGGCCAATATCGTGTGGTATATTCCCACTAATTTGATTCATAGCAATATGAAAGTAACGAAGCCGTGAATTATTATAAAAAGCTTGAGGAATTGTACCCGAAATACTATTATCTAAAATCATGAATAATTCTAACCTCGAAAATTTGCCTATTTCAAGAGGAAGCTCCCCCACCAATTTGTTTTCTCCAACATCAAACTGCTGGAGCAATGTGAGATTGCCAAGTCAAGATGGTAACTTTCCTGTCAAGTTGTTTCGACCAAGGCCCACATACTTTAGCTCCACGAGAGAACCAACAGCTTCAGGGATTTTTCCAACAAGCTTGTTGAATGCAAAATATATTCCGACGAGCTTGGTACAATGAGTCAAGTTGGATGGAATGGCCCCCCCTAAGAAGTTCCGTTCGAGAGCAAAGATTCTCAACCGAAGCAAGTTTCCAACTTCCTGTGGAATCTCACCTGCAAAACTGTTGTTTGCCAATACAAAAGTCCTGAGAAAACTTAGATTTCCAACGTATGGCGAAATAGTTCCAACCAAACTTTGGCTGGTTATGTTCAAGGACGTGACTCGTTGATGTCGACGACCGCATGTGATTCCATACCAATTGCAGAAGGAATAGGAATCATTCCAGGAGTTAAAGATGCCAAAAGGGTCGTTGGATATCCCACTCTTGAATTGTAGCAAAGCAATCCTGTCAGTTTCATTCCCTAAAGAATTTGCCTGATAGAATAACAAGTTGGAAGATAGTAAAAGGATCACTTGCAGACCTGCAAATGAAGAAAGAACGATAGTATAAAGATTCATTTGGCTTCAACTGTGAAGAAACTCTTTCTTTCTTCTCTTTTTCTTTCTAATTTTTGAAGATTGAATTGATGAATATCTTCTTTCCGTAACCCATGTGTGGGGTGTGGGGTTCGCGTGGGCCTCACAGATTATATAATTTTTAATATATATTACTTCATCCGTAAGAGGATAGCCGAATCACAATAATGATTCATAAAGATAATAATTATAAACTAAATTATTTTTAATTTACTTTTAAAATATTTGTTAAACATTTTACTAAATTTTTATATAACTTAAATTCAAATTTTATTGTTTAAATATACTTTTAAATTTTAATTTAATTTAAAGATTTATTTTAAAAACTCCAAGTTTTTAATCGTTGAACTTGGTATGTTTTTATTGGATCTGTCTCCCATCACATCAGTATGCTAAATTAATATGACTAATTAAAGGCATCACTGTACTTACTAATGTAACAATTTTCAATTTCTGACAGTTCCATGAAACCAAAATCAGAGAAAGCAAATAATGAATGTTAAAGATGATTTTATATGCCAAAAGGAAGAGGTGGCTTCTACATAAAGGAAAAAACATGTGGATGAAGGGCTAATGACTTGTCCCCTTACTATAGTTGACTTGACCTAAATTAAGAAAAAATAATTGATGAAAAAGTTGTGTTCTTTTTTCATTAAAAATAGTTTATAGAATAAAAATAAGATTATTGATTAAATAATAATTCTCTTTCTCGTAAATCTATTTTCACTTTTAAATTAAGGAGGCAGGAGTGAAAGTTTAATTTTACTAGTCATTCCAAATAAAATCATTAGTAAGATTAATTCATCCAGAATTTATAAATACCAAAGTTTCTTAGGGCGAGTTAGTACAGAATATGCAAAGTATTTAATTGCTGCGAACCTGATGACCTATGATAAAAGAATACGGGTTGTGTTTGTATTGCTGTTAGTTATAGTTTTTATTTGTAATTTTTATATATTTGTATTAGTTTTTGTATATTATCCTCAATTTTTGTTCTGTATTAGTGAGTTGCTTTTTTCGATTTTTATGTTTAACAAAATACAAAATCAAAATACAAAATCAAAGCCATACCAAACACTACATCTTTTACCAATTGTAGTTCTTTCGTGACATCCATCATATTTATTCTCTCTATATGTGATTCTGCAGAAAATCTGACTTGAATTCTAAGAACTAAAGACACAAACTTTCTTGACATTTTGAGATTATTTGGTTAATTCATTTCCTTTCATAAACCCAATTTATGAACAGGAATACAAAACGTTGCGAATACATCCAGCATCCTCAAAGAAAATCAACAGCTAAAGTTAAAAGTTCAAAAGATGGCTTCATCTGAGCAAGCCTAGGAAAACATATTCCAAGCAGCATCACCTAATTCTGTCCTTCATTTTCCTAATGGGTTTCTCTACCGAAAATTTATTCTTCATCAAGACTTACCATTGCTCTTCTTTTAAACTTACTCCTGTGTACATGAAATATGTAAAATGTCCATACTACTTCTGTGCTATTGGTGAACTAACCTCACATTTCAAAAGATGCAGAGAACTTGTTAAACTTACGTTAACCGTGTGAACAACACAATCCTACGCATATACTGGAGAACAGAGGAAATTTCTCTTTTCTTCCTTCTTTTGGGTAGAGTGGAAAACAGAGTGGAAACAGAGGTTTTTTTAAATTTTTTTCTCTAGATGTCATGCTACTGTCCAAGTGATGTTATAGAATTTTACACTATCATTTTCTTCCTCATTAAGTTTCCATACAAGTGAATGAGAAATTATTGAATTTAGACGTAAAATTTTTCTGTTGTGCTGCACATTTAAATTGCCATATGCTAACTGATGATTCTATGTCTTAATTTATAATACCCTACTTTTTAGGCAGTAAATTTGGTCTCATTATCAACTTATTAGTGAAGTCTGACTTTACTCAACCTTATTTTTCAGGTCAATTACCATCAGACTTGTAGTAGATCCCCTCAACCCTATCTTTGTTAATTGCCTTTGCCTTGCATCTTCCTCTACCACCAAAAGTGCCACCTTAACCTCTACCACTATTACCTCTACTTAATCCTTTAAAGTCTCTTCTTATTGAGCTCTAACTACAATAGTTGTTAAAAAGAAGATTCAACTACCCTACTTAACCATGACTTGTGCAAAGTGTTATCCATCAATTGATGAAGGGAGTAATCTAACAAATCTTTGATTCTTCAATTTCATTAAGAGATTATCAAAATCTCAATGAAGTATTTATGACTTTACAATAATTACCTTCCTTGGCTCTTGATACTCTTCTTCTATTAGCTTCCAAGATTTTTGTGACATGGTGGCTCCCATAATTTGTGAAAAATTGCCTCATCCAATGCTTGTTGGATTAAGAATAGAGTTTTTGCATCCTTCTTCTTTTTCTTTTTCCCTTTTAACACATTACGTTGTCCTACAGTTAGTGAATTTTTGATAAATTTCTTATAAAACGTGACATCGAGTTTTAAAATAAAATGACAAATGTTAGGGTATATTCTATAGATGATCTAGAATTTTAAATGATAAATTTTAACGATTCCTTTTATATTTTTTTATAAATAAATCAGAAACAAGGCCTTTAGCCCTGAGTCATCAATTTCATCGTGAAAGAAAGTATTCCACTATTAGTTATTAGTTAATATCATGGTTATGAGTATATATTAGAATTTCATTTTTACATTCATCATCAATACCACTATCATTATCATATAGACACATAATATTTATCTATATATACCTATATATGTATACGCATTTCTATTTATCAATATTGTACTATGATGTGATGTGTCATAGCATGAAAGATTGTAGTGGAATTAGTTTCCTAACAGGTGTGACTAGGCTATATACACATGTAATGAGAGTCAGTCAGGTATGGGATTGATTTATTGCTTGATATGGTTCAGGTAGGATAGTTCGGTTGAATTACTTTCAGACACCAACTGATATTGTAATGTGGTTATGGCTAGTTTCGAATGACAACCACATTTATAGTGAGATTGTAGCTGGTTATAGCTAGTTTATTGGTAGACCGATATTTTAGGGTTTTACCTCAATTCTCTACCATTATTTATTATTGTGTTGATTATGTGACATAATATTAATATGAGAAATACATGTATTCTTGTATAAGTAAATGGGGCATATCATATGTTGTTTGTGAGTTTTAAATGTACAATATGATCGTGGTATTAATTCATTCGGTAAAATTTAATTTCCCTTAGCTATTTTTCAAAATTATATAGTACAAACCTTTAGTAGCAAGACTTTCTGTTGGGACTTCTTTTTCCTAACAACAATATCTATGATTTGACGTTATTATGAATTTTAACTCTAAAGCCATAGTAATCATGTGCTTATTGAATTCTCTTTCATATTCTTTGTATCAGTGTTTATAATATAACTGTGAAATGGATATTTATAAAATTGTTCTATTAACATTGGTCATGGATTTGATTTACCTTGAAAATTTTTATCATTTCTATTAATATTGGGTTTTAATTGAACTTTGGACTTACTAAAGGTTTAGAAAGTCATTTATTAAACTTATCAAATTCACTAGCATCCATATCTTCACTATCCCCCAATAAAAAACCCTTAGACAATGAATGGAAAAAGAATCTACTTTCATTAAATAATTTATTAAATAATTGAAGTTCAAACAACCTTCAACAAAAAGATACCCGACCTTAGATTTTTATAACCTTCGAGGAGTCTAATGAAAACAATGATGTTACTACCGACAATCTATAGTTTGATCATGACATGCTTACTTAAGTTTTATATATGGTGGTGTGTCATATACTTTAACTATAATAATATAGTTGTAATATTCTTGTTGTAATATTCATTTATGCAATAGTATTGCTAATATTAATAATTATTGTGTTTTAATCAATTTTATGATTGCCAAAAATAAATGAAATGAATGAAATATGAGTTTTTTATTAGATTTTAAAATTATCGGTGCCTGATTCCACGTTAAGGTAATTAAATTACGTGAAATAATAATGTTCATAAGATATACCCATACTTTATTAATTTTTAAAGAATTTATTACGTTATTTTTAAATTCAACAATTTTTACATGTTATATATCTAATAATTTGGAACTGTATTTTAATCATCCCTTTGGTAGTTTTTTTAATGAATAATTTATGTAAGTATGGTAATACAATCAAAAGTATTACTGTTATAAACATATTTTTTCTCATCAATTAAAATACTATTACTTATTAAATTTAAAATGATTTCGTTATACTTCATACTTGTATTTAACAAATATTAAATCAATCTAAATTAAATAAACCAAACAAATATATACTAAATTAGTTTGTCTTAATTTAAAATTGCAGATAATTTGGTTTGATTTGCTAAATTAATCCGTGATTACAAGATTGGATTAATTTTTAAATGGTTCTTTTTTAGTATTAAATATTTGTTTAAAAATCTTGAAGTTATTGAGAATCATAGGATATTGCAATTGAGTGTATTGGAAATATATACAATATATGTATACTATCGACAATAGAGAGAAGAAAAAGTTAATCCTTCTGTCTCTTTTTTAACTGGTGAGATTTTAGTTAATTTCATACAATTTTAGATATTTTCATAAAACATGCCCATACTAAGGCAAATTTGTCTTCCTCTTCTTTATGATGGTTTCAACTATTTTCCATTAAAGTATCATTCGATAGATACAAGCGTAGCTGGCTGACTTGTACAAAACTTTTTGATTTCCCTACATCCTTGTTATCATTTGAAAAAATAAAATGTTGAAAATTGGGATGGTTTAAAACTCGTAGTAATAGGATAAGAAAAGAAAGCTATGAGAATAAATTAAAATACAAAATGTTCATTAATAAAAGTGAAATAACATGTCTTTAAAATACTAGTAAATTTAAATAAATTAAATTAACAAGATATGATAATAAATAATCTAAATCAAAATAGAATATTTAGAAAATCTAGGAATTATCAAATATCTATCTAAAGACTTGGTCAAGTATAATTAAAATTTTGAATTATTTCCAACTCTCTCTCATAATTCAAAATTTTTTTAAAAATTCAAATTAAAATTTCAGGAGCACTTCTCTTCGTATCTTCAAATTTGTGAAGCACTTCTCTTCACCACGTGATGCACTTCTCATCGCCATCTATATTTGTTGATGTACTTCTCACCAACTTTCAATTAGTGGAGAACTTCTTTCCAAAAAACAATCTTCTTGATGCACTTCTCACTAATTAATTCAAAAAAGAATTTCTTCTTCAACCTTCTCCACCATATTTACTTGCTCTTCTTTGCAATCTTTCTAGAGATCTCCAAATCTTTTACACTTAAAACATTGAGACTTTCACTTATACCAACACTCTTTCTCTTCATAACCAGGTTTCTTGCAGTGATCATATTGAGAAAT
>JAOXYD010106278.1:0-11589 GCA_028565735.1 Pinacopodium congolense
CGTCAACCTTTTTCACTCAACTGATTAACTTTTCAAACGTTAATCACTCAATTGAAACTTTTAAAAATTTGATCACTTAACTGAAAAAATCCGAATAGCTTGATAACCTCCATGACTATTAACCCATTAAAATTTATAAATATGTTATGAATTTAGGTTTATGTTTCATTTTATTATAATAAAATGATCTTAACTTTTAACAATATTTTTTTAATTGTTTCTTTTATTGTGTGATGTGTGATTTCCGGATGATTTTCTAAAAAATACAAATTGGAGACCTATTACATTTAATTACAATTGAAATAAAATATATTGAATGTAGTAAAAGTAATATTGAGGGTTAAAATCATCTAGGCCCCCATATGGTTTAGTAAATTATCAATTTGATTTTTTAATTTAAAAACTATTAAATAAATTCATAAAATTTCAAATTACTTTTATTGTTAGTCCTTCCATAACTTTTATATCAACGTGGACTAATGGTACGTCCATGTGGCATCCTACATGATACAATGTAGACATGTCACATATCCTTAAACTAATCGTAAAAATATTTTAAAATTTTAAGGGTTTATTTGATAATTTATCAAATTATAAGAACTTAATTAATAATTTACTAATCCACAAGGATTTAAATGATATTAAACCCAATTAATAAATTATTTTAATAATTAAATAAATATATGCTGTATATATTGTGATTTTTTAATAAAGTATTAAATTAAATTTAAAAAACAAATAAATCATACAAATATTTTTTTTACAAGTTCAATATCTATGATATTGCACATATATTAGAGTAATATAAATATATTTATCATGTAAGTAATAGAGTAATAATTACTTTAAATTGATAAATCTTTCATATTAATAATAGTTTGATTTAAGTATGATTTTATACAATTTAAACAATTTTTTATACTCATTTATGATTGAATCTAAATAAAATAATCTGAAACTTATTCAAATTTAATTATTATTTGAATCTTAAATTTAAATATATTTAAACTCAATTTAAATTGGTAATTTTAGATTGAAATTTAATTTGATTAGGTTTATAATTTTTAATTCAACTCGTATATCTAAAAATACTTTTAAATATAAGGTATAAACTTAAAAGAAATTTTAATATTTAATTTCCTTTTAATCTAAATAAAATAGGTTAAACCTTATTCATATTTAAAATTTCACTCGAAATAATGTGAATCACTTGTAAAATTGGATATATAGACTTTTTTTTAATTATATTCAAAATATTATAAAGAACATAAAAAAAATTTCATAAGAAGAAATGAAATTTTTTATTTAAATTAAATTAAATTATTAATTTTGTATCGAATTAAATACAAAATTTAAACATACTCAAACTAAATTTCAATATAAAATTAATGACTTAAATTGAATTTAAATATATTTAGATTTAAGATTCAAATGATAATTAAATTCGAATACGTTTTAGATTATTTTATTTATATTCAATCAGTATAAAAAAATCTTTAAAATTATATAAAATCATACTTAAAGCAAACTATTATTAGCTTAAAAAATTTATCAATTTAAAGTAATTATTACTAAATTATTTGTATGATAAATATATTTGTGTTACTCTCACATATATGTAATATCATAGATATTGAATTTGTAAAAAATAAAATATTTATATAAAATATTTTATCTTTTAAAATTTTAATTCAATAATTTATTTAAATGCAATATTTACAATATATTTTTCTTTAGTTATTAATAATTTTATTTTAATTATTAAAATAATTTATTAATTAAGGTTAATATCATTTAAATCCTTATAGTTTAGTAAATTATTAATTAAATCCTTATAATTTGATAAATTATCAAATAAAATTCTAAAATTTTAAAATATTTTCACGATTAATTTATGTTATACCACGTGACACGTCTACGTTGTGTCATATGATATGCTACGTGGATATTCTGTTAATCTATGTAGATATAAAAATAATTGATGAATTAACGGTAAAAGTAATTTGAAATATTTGAAACATATTTGATAATTTTTATAAATTATAAGAATTTAATTAATAATTTATTAAATTATAAGGGGCTGGTGATTTTAACCCTAATATTAAATGCACAAATGTTATCAATATAAAAATTATACAATTAACAATGTCAATTACCATAGGAACATATTCTTTTGGACGGCGGATCACTGAACTCCCGCTGCTGCGCTCCCCTTCGCGCGAGAGAAAAATAAAAAAGAATCATGGGCAAGCGGCATTGGATGCCACTTGAAAAATGGCCTCATTTGACTTGCAACCGTTAGCTTCAGAAAGTGAGAATTACAACAGTTAGGTACAGGACCCGTTGAGAGAAAAGAGCATGCGATGCCTGTCCCATGCAGACGCATTTAATGCCGTAACGGTCACTGCTACCGGCCACCGCCAACCAACCACTCCTGGTAACGTGCTGTTCGGTTTGTCAGTCACGTGCCTATACCACCGTAAGTATATTTATCTTCATCCACGTGGTCGTACAGAGTTTGAAAAGCCTTCTCGGTGACTCGGGTGTGTCTGTGTGCAAAGAGATGTTGTATCTTGTATGGCCCCTCCTTTGGATTTAAATAAGGGTATGGGCTTAGCTATTCACTGGTAGTTGTTGTGTCGGCAGATCAAAAGACAGGAACCTGGGTTGGGTCCACGATGTACCACTAAAACGCACCGAAGGAACTACACGGTCTCTAAGTCCAAGTATAAAATGACTGCCATATAAAAATACTGGACAGTTTTAGTGCAATGGAGCCAATGGTAAGCAAATGTCTCTCCAGATATCTACCTAAACCCAGACAAACAATTTTTTTATATTAATGAAAATTGTAATTATTATTTTTTAGACGTAACTGAATAAATTATTGACTCCCTATAATAATCTGTAAATTATTTGTAAATTATGTATTCTGCACAAGAATACAAGATGTGATAATTATTCAAAATTAAGTAATAAAAAAATATTAATAGATTATTGCGTTTTCGCTCATAATCGACCACACATTGTAAATACTTGAAAGATTCGACTTAAGTGATCGTACCTCCTACTACCAATTGGTCCATCCCCTAAAGGGGAAACCTTAAGGGACGATATGGTATGTAAAATCAGAAGAATACGTGGTACAGAATAGTACATTGATAACGTAGTGTTTAATAAAATGCTGTCTTTTGTCGGGTGAGAAGGGGGAGGTGGTGGCCTATCTTGTCCTAAGAACGGTCTCTAGGGCTGGCTTCTTTGGGTCATGCGGAGGAAGCCGATAGCACTTGGCTTGGGGTTTGAATGTGAAAGATGAAAGAGGATGGTGCGATTTGCAGGTACCCGAAGCTGAAGATTTTGTCAATATAACTTTTATGGGATGGCGACAACTCGTTGACATGAAGAGGACGGTGCCTTGCTGAATTGGCCTCTTGTGCCAATATAGTTGTTACACAGTCTAAAGGTGTCTATGATTGGGGTCAGATTTTGGGCTGTCTGAATGGGTTAGGCTTAAGGGTATTTACATTTACACGTGACGTCCAGCTCGGCTTTACTCGTGTAACGAAATCTAAAGATGGGGAACGGCAGTGTAACCTAATAGTTGGAACAGTTGAAATCTAAAGAGATTTTCGACTTTTAATTAGCGAATCAACCACGTTAAAGAAAGAAAAAGTAAACAGGTTTTTGGATATAATTTTATTATCTTGAATCGTGGCTTGTGATTTTAGGTTGGTTTAAGTGATTTGTGGGAATTTTACTCGAATGTTTATGTAAGCATTAGAAGTTTAGCTTGCATAATCTAGTAAAGGTTTTAACATTATTTAAATTTAATTTATTAATTCTTTAAATTATTTATTTAAATATATAAATATTTTAATATACACACCTGAATTTTTAATTAATATATAATAAATAATAATAATTACAGCGTTCTTTGTTGTTAAAGAAAAACTCAATTTGAACCTTCACGGTCACTTGGTCCAAGTTTCAAAAATGGGTTCAGTACGTAAAATGAGCAAGAATTTCATTTTCATTTCACGCAAATGCATGGGTTTGGCAATTGGCAGTCCCGTTGGGGGACTAAAATAAAATGGGCTAGATACTCGTCACTTACGATATTGTTCTGACACGGCCGTATTTGACCTGAATACCACAAGTTGGAATTTCAGACGGTGGATGATATCATGCTTATGTCTTTAAACACTGCTTCGAAAGTGTTTAAAGATGATCTTAGTTCAATTTTAAAAATATATAAAATTTAATAAAATACGTAAAAATAAAAATATAAAATATAAACTTTTTTGAACCAATCTACTTTTAAAAATTGGATTGATTACGTGGAAAAATGACTTAAAAATTTGTATATAAAAATGTGATAATTCACATAAAATTTTTAATAACATAGTTAGTTGAGAGTGAAAATATGAATTAAAATTTTATTTGATTTTAATTTATTAAATATTTTATTTTAAAATGTACATTTTACAAAATTATTATATATTTTTAGTACTAATTTAAGAGAAAACAAATTATTATATATACCATTAATAAGACGTGCGTAAGGCATATCGGTATCGTGTTAGTATCAATTTTTACCTCGGAATGGTATTGTATCGATAACGGTCTGTATTGAAAACGGTACTGATTATTTTTAAAAAATTATAAAATAATCTTCAAATTTTGTAAAATCTGCACAATAGTCCATATATATTATGTATCTCCTGTAAATATAATTCCAATTTATTTCAAACATTCAATTAATATAATAAATGTAATGCAATTTATATATATATCAATATCAGCTTTCAACTATTTCTCAAATAAATTATAATCTAAATTAATATAATAAAGAATAGAACATTAATTCATCTATTATTCAAATAAATATCAATTTCTTTATAATATAGCATAAATAATAAAACATTAAACCACATCAATGAATATTAATAAATCATAAAATAATCAAATAATAATTTCCAATCATATAACTATAATTAATTGTATCTAAAGTCCAAATATCATACAATAAAAACAATAAATATAAATATAAATGCTACAACTGCGGTTACAATTCACCACAGAAACTCTATAAAGTGAAATTGAAACCTCAAACAAAAATATTAATAGTTAGCATATATAAAATTTAACATATACATCAAATACAAATAAAAAGAGGGAAAAAAAAACCTAGAAATACATTAATCTTCATTCTCTAGAATGATATCCGTTGAAATATAACTAGATTCACCTATCATCTACTATGAAATCCTTGTCATTGAGAGGAGGTTGCTTACTACAATCATTTAATTTCATCACTCAAACGGCATGTGAATATCCTCTCAACCAACATCTCCCTTCAAGTTACTCTCACAAAAAAGAGTTGACTCCTTAAAAATCAAATCCATCAAAATATCAATATGATTTAAGGAAATAGGATATAAAGAACTAACTGTTCTACTCATAGTCCTAATAAACAAATAAAATTCAATCACTAACTAGATTCCAAAATTATATTCAATATAATACTGATAATAACAAAAAAGAATTTATCTCTCTTAGAGCTTTAGATTGTATCTCACATATACCAAATCATTCAATCTCTTGTACTCCAATCTATTCCTCCTTTTGGAGTGAATGAACTTGAATGTATTCCAGCTCCTTTTACATTCAGTCGCACTAACACATTGACTTAAAATGCGAATTACAAATATTTACACTTTGGGAACACTACTACCAAACTACTCCCATTAAGCAACTATAAGACAATAAAGAGAATTTTATAAACAAATCGAAGTAACGATTAATTTTAAATAAGTAACAAAAGTAAAGAAATGCATGCCTAGGTTGAAATTGTCTCTTTACCGTATTGCTATAATCATCTCGAAATCACTAGCAGCATCCTTATATACCTCCATTTATAAGCTAAGATGGTCTTGAATCATTTCATGGCCAATGATAGTGGTGATGATGATTAGCACCCTTCTGTTTACTTTATTTTTCTTTGTATAATCTTACCTAAAGTAGACACTTAGATTAAGGAATATCCTAGTAGTAAAATAAGGGAGAATACATTTAATTCACCCATCTCTCATTGATGACTAAAAGGATAGGTCTATATAGAGAAGACATGTTCTTCAAATTAGTCTTTATAGCTTATTTCACCCTTTTCATAGAATCATAAAATACTCCATTGTGAGCTTATTGTCACTATCAACCAGACGAAGCATTTTAACCAAAGGCTCAAAAATTCTTATTGTAAATTGGTAGTTAGACCAAAACTTCCTATTTTCAACAATGATGGAAATAACCTCTAATTTGACATTAGACATGATGTGTTGAGAAGCCAGTTACCTATCACTCGTTAACATCTGTCTAAATTATTTCTTTAAAATTACAAAACTCCGTAGTGATAAAAAGTTGGTAACAAATCTAGTAATTATAGAACGATAAAAGTTCCTTCGATTTATAGACTCCCTCCTCATAAAATTTAACACCCATCAACGATCATAAATAAACCTAATAATCTTTTTTACCTTCAGCACAGTATCCGCTATCATAGGATCATGTCTACTATCTCCAATATCTTCTAATAGCAAATCAATATAGTGAGCAACACATTAAGTCCAAAAGAAAGAGTTATATATACTTTTTAACTTCCTCCCAACTGCTATATACTCTGTATCATTGTCAATGATGAACTAAACAATATTTTCTTATCTAATTTCACCAACAACCTTATAAAATATACTAAATAAAGTATCCTGATTCCTAACCATTCCAGATGCATCAATTGATTTTAAGAACATAGATCCTTTGATAGAATGAACCAGGGAGTTAATGATCGGCTCCTGTCTCCTACTTGTCTAACCATTGCACACGATTGAACATTCATAAATAGCCCATGCTATCTTTTTTCTTCTAAATATACTCTCATTTCAATAACAAATTTGATAAGAAATTTATCTATATAATCATCTACTAAAGGAGCCTTATAACCTACTTCATATGAGGCAATGACATCTACTATAAGATAATAATAATAATGTGATTAAGCATTGTGGAATGATATACCTATATTATACTACCATTTAGCCATAGTCATATCTACTTGGTTAGTAGTCTTCCTTGTTTGCATGGCGGCACGAATAGAATGCTGAGCTTTAAGAGTTATTCTTAGAGTAAAAAAACTGACAAATGACTTTCTCTTTTGGCTAATCTCACCCCTGCTTAAACTACTCCCTTCTTACTGGGTAGAAAGGAAAGAAGGTCCTCTCATCTCATGACTACTATCATCAAGCCCACTACCACTGTGAAATGAACTTCACTGTCAATATTGAAACTCAATGTAGCTCTCCTATCCCTCTTTGACTGGTAATTTTCAATCAATGTCTTCATCTTCCATTTCACATAATGAGGAACCTTCTTAAAAAGTTCCATGTCATCCTTTATTACAACCAAATACCTCTTCAATTTTGTAATTCCTCCACCTCTCAAAGTCTTCCCACAACACAAACATATGATTTGGTATCTTGAGTTAGACAATAGTTTGTCATAAGCCTATATTGGATCATCAAATTTGCCTAAATGGACTCATGTATTATTAGCATTAGTTAAAGACGAATTATCCTTCAGTTACCTCTACAATTCAATAACATTGACTAAGGCATTAAGCAAAATTAACTAAATGGAAAATTTTAAAATCCAACTAAATCAAATGTAATTGATAATTCTATTAGCTCATTCATACTTCTAATTACATGAATATACATTCAATTTCATAAAATATAACACAGTTTCATCTAAAATTAAAAATTCTCAAATTTATCTATTTTCAAAATGGGGAAAATTCAAATTCACCCAAATTAAATACAATTGATAATTTTATTAGCTCATTCATACATCTAATTACATAAATATAAATTCAATTTCATAAAACATAACACAATTTCACCCTAAATTGAAAATTTTCAAATTTATCTATTTCTAAATTAGGAAAAATCAAAATTCAACCAAATCAAATGTAATTGATGATTCTATTAGTTCATTCATACATCTAATTACAGTAATAGACATTCAATTTTATGAAATATAACATAATTTCAACCAATATTGAATATTCCAAAATTTATTTATTCCTAAATTGGGAAAATTTTCAATTCAGCTAAATTAAATGCAATTGATAATTCTATTAACTCAATCATACATCTAATTATATCAATATATATTCAATTTCATAAAACATAACTTATTTTCACCAAAAATTGAAAATTCTCAATTCTAAAACCCTAATTCTACCTTAATTCGAAATTGATTCAATCTATATGTATTCATATCAAATTCAAACTTCTACAATACTTAAAATTGATGAATTAAATATTACCTGATGGAATCTTTCAGGCATAAAACTTGAAATTTTTTTAAAAATAATTTAAAATAAAATCAGTAAATTTTGATATTTTGTTATTATACGGTGTTTTAGGAGTTATTTTAACATTGTTGAAGTTAAATGAAGGTAATATGTGAAGCAATAAACTCAAATCTTTGAATTTTGTATGAAAAAAGGAGGTTTTTGACTATAGAGTTGAGGGAGGTTGAGACAGAAGAAGAGGGAAGATGAGAAGAAATGCGGGAAAGAGAATTTGAAATTCTAAATTGTTTTTAATGGGACCTTCAATCGACCGATGGTACAACTAAGGTTTTATTATCGATCGACCAATGGTATTTTGTGAATAGTATAATTATAAAGAAAATCATTAGGTCGACCGATACCAAATTATTCGTTGTCAATAGTTTTTTGATTTGTATATTGATCCAATATCATCCGATACGAGCTGGTATGATGCCCTAGTATGATATGAGGCCTAGCTTGTACCGGATAATATGCCAAATGATACTTACCGATGATATTCATATCCTTGCATGGAAGTTGTCCCTGTTTTTAATAACTATAGTTTTAATTTAGTAAACAATTTTATATACTATATTTCTAATTTAGTGAATATTTTTATATACTTCATTATTTCCCATGTTTGATTCTACTACTTCAAGATTACAACGCCCTTCGTAATAAAGAAGTCAAAGTGTTAGTTAAGAAAGAAGTAGGCAACCGATCAAAATATTTTTACAGGCTCTAGTGAATATATCTTATAAGAATTTAAAATTTTTAATGAAAATCATAAAATCAAAAAGCAACACGATAACTTACACGCACAAAAAAGTAAAGTTTATGAGTAAAAAAATCATATTATTTTACATATGGGTGCAACGCCTTATGACGAGGAATGATATTCTAATTTTTTTTATCTGAAACAGTTAATTAAAGCATTTTTATTTTGAAATAAAAATTTAAACTTATTCAAAATATGATAACAGAGATAGTGTAGAGCAAATAAAGGCTATGTTTGGTATTATTTCCATTTTCGGTTTTCATTTCTTGATTTTTTAAACATAAAAATTAATAAAAACAATACAAAAATCGAAAAAGACAACGTGCTAATATAGTACAGAAATAAAAAAATAGCATATAAAAAAAATACAAAAACCAATGCACATACACAAAAACAAAAACCAAAAACAAAAATGTAAAGTGATATGAAACTTGCTTAAAGATTGTCAATAGCTTGTTTATATATTTTTAGGTATATTGTCTATGTTTATATTGTAAATACAAAAAGAACAAAGTTAGATGATAAGAGAGAGAAATAAAAATATCTTTGTCTTATTGATCATTCAAAAAAAAATTTTAAGTTTTTAAATTTTACAATCTCATCGTAAATAAAATTGTTATCAGTTGTGATATAGTTATTCAATGAAAAAAGGTTTTGGTTGTTGAACAACAAATATATGTCAACTTTGATGTAATTATCAAATATGAGAGGTAGCGCCAACATAAAATGATTAATAAATTCCACCATATGATATAATTGATGTTTTAAGTTTGTGAAAAACAACAAAAAATAAGCAATGACATCATCATATTAGAAGAAGACCTATATGAATGATCAATTATGATATAAGTGGAATTAACTAATCTGATTCTGCACTATTTTGTAACTGCAATTTTATAGCTTTTAAAAGGTTATAATAGAATCAAAATGGCAAGAAATTACAACTATTGAATGGAGCAACACTTAGGAGCTAATTAATTTTTCAAGAGGAAACAAAACAATTGGTTTCAACAAATATATATATATATATATATATGATGAAATTAAAGAAGAATGGAGAAGTTAACAAGTACAAGGTATGTTTAGTAGCTAAAGGCCACAAGTAGAAGTTATATAAGATGAAATTAAAGAAGAATGGAGAAGTTAACAAGCACAAGGTATGTCTAGTAGCTAGAGGCCACAAGTAAAAGTTTGGAGCATTTATAAAGAATTCTTAACTCCTATTATAAGGCATGATATGATAAGAGTACTAATTTCCCTGGTAGCTCAAAGTTCATGGCTAACTTTCAATCAAATATGAAATCAGCATTCTTGCATGATAATCTTTAAAAATAGGTATTTTCAATAAAATTTCTAGTTATGAGAATCTTTGAATTGAAAATAAAGATTATAAACTCAAATAGGTATTATGCTAAAATAAGTTTCGCAAGTTTGGTATAATTGTATAGATAATCATTTTTAAGCATATATTAACAAATGTACATTTAAGCATACACTATTGACAAAATTAAAGATGGAGAAAAATTGCTCATCGTTTGCTTACATTTAGATAATCTTATTTTGCTTGAAATGATAGTGTCATGTTTGACAAAATTAAAAACTTTATGATAGTTGAACTTGATATATCTAATCTTGAAAAGTTGTATTATTTTTTTAAACTAATTCAATTTTGATTTGAGACTTTTATTTTTTAGAGGAAGTATCTACACAATATTTTAGATAGATTTCAAATAAAAAATTATGATTTTGTTAGCACACCTATTAAAGTAAGTATGAAACTTGTTCAAGATTATGAAGAAGGAATATTTACCGCACACTCTACAAACAAATTATATACAAATTGATGTATTTAATAAGGAATAATAGTTACATAGGTGACTACCTTTTAGAATTTTTCAGTTAAGTGACAAATCTTGAAATTTTTTCAGTTCAATGATCAAATTTTAAAAAGCTTTTTAATTAATATAAAATATTAACTTTGTTAGGTTCATACTAAAGTGACAAATTGAATCTACTACATCAGCATCCATATGACTAAAACGCATATCAGCACACATGTGTATACCCTCATCTTGAAATTTTCTCAATTTAATGAGTAACTTTTTAAAAAATTTTCAATTCAGTGAGTAAACTTCTAAAACTTTTTCAATTCAATGACTAAACTTCTAAAATTTATTCAATTCAAGTCAAAATTAATTTTTTTCTTATAAAATATCAAGTGATTAATTTATTAATATTTTATTACGAAGTATTGTATAATGACTTATAAGTTTAGTTAACAAATATATAACTTATTCCTTTAAAAGATTGAAAAATATTTTATTAAATAAGAATAATTTTAAATTATATTTTAAATTAGGAATAATTTTATAATTATATTGTAAAAATTATATTTTCAATAGAATAATTTTTACAAATATCG
>JAOXYD010106288.1:0-11589 GCA_028565735.1 Pinacopodium congolense
AAATGTTAAATGATCTTGAAATAGAAAAAGAGCAATTGGTGAATGTGAATGATGAGTTGCAAATTAAAATGCATGATACTTTAAAAGCTACCTGTTGTTGATAGCAGTTGCAAGACGACGGCAAAAGCAGGTTCACCGGACCGTGAACTCACGACGCCTGAGCGGAGAGCGAGACGCGGGCGAGCTGTAATGGGTTGCGGAAGAGGATGAAAAATGAGGAAAAAATGAAAGTTAGATGCAACGTTACCCACACAACTATTAGACGACGAAAGAAAGGGGGAAAAACGCACCTGATTCAGGCAGTGACAGGTCGAAGATGCAGATGGAGAAGGAGAGGGGGCCGACGGTGGAAAGGTGAATCCAGATTAGGGTAAAATGAAAAAGAGGGAGGGATAAAAAACGATGGGTAATCGGGTTATGTTGTTTCGGGTCAGGTCCGATCTAGATCCGGATCACATACGGATCAGGAGCCACGTGTCAAACTAAAAAAATTTCTGTCAACAACACTTAACGGAATTAAGAATTTCACTCATCTGGTTCAAAATTGAAAAGTTAAACACTCAATTGAAAATTTTAAAAACTTGATCACTCAAGTGAAAAAATGTGCAAAACTTACTCACTTCTTTGACTATTATCCCATACATTTTTCACAATTTCTAAGCTGAAATGACATGATTTGGAATGATATAGAAACTAGAGACATAGTAGAAAAAAAATGTCCAGAAGACCTCAAAACTTAAGTTGAACATTTTCTATATGAAAATTAAGGAACAAATGGAGGTATAGATTCTAGACATAGGTCATAATCGTGACTCATCATACATGATCATGACATGGTGAATTAAATAGAGGAAAATAGTGTTTTGAAGAAATTGATAAATTAGAGTTGGTGAAAATATGATTTTAAATGAATTGAAATTAGAATTGGAAACAGAGCATAATGGATGAACTTTCGGTAGTAAACAAAAATATGATTAGCATATTATTACACAATTAAATATAAATCTCGAACTCGGTTAAATTGAATATGTAATTTTAATGCCTTATTTCCTAATTTTGAAATAAATGCCTAAACGAAATGCACTTGTGTAGGTCAAGAGGTGGCACCTAACATGTGAGTGTGCTTGGTGATAGACGACAAAACTGTGAGTGTATCTTTAAACTGATTTCATGAAAGACAAATGGTTTCTACTTTATCATGAAAAACATGTTTATGATTAGTTTTATGAGATTGAAATGTTACAAATAAATGTCACTACAGATGTAGATTTGAAAGCACACTTTCATCTGATTTGAATTGGCATCAAAATGAGATTGGCATATGATTTAATTAGCATTGAAATGTGATTTATATATGATTTGGAATGGCATTGGAATGAGGTTTTTATATGATTTGAAATGGAATTGATATGAAATTCAAACATGATTTGAATTGGTGTTGAAACGAGGCAAGTTCATGTATTGATTGTTGTTTAGCTTATGATATGCCGCTAGGCCTTTGTACATATAACTATACTGATCAAAGCACATCCTAACGTGCATGGCAGGGTCTGAGAGGCATCTGTCACTAATTGGGGGTGGTGTCGTGTTTGTCAGTATGTTTTGTGAGTCGCCCTCTGCATGTAAGGAGTATATATTATGCTAGCACTATTACAGGTGAGTAATGTAGAACTAGCCCTGTAACCACTAACATATATATAGTGCTAGCATCATTATGGGTAAGTGATGTAGAACTAGCTTCATAACAATCAGTATATAGTGGTTAACCTAGTACGAGTAAGCGATGCAGAACCAGCTCTGTGACCTTACACCTAACAGTATCAAATGGCAAAGAAAATTTTAAAGAGAGAGTTCATGAAACTATCGACTTCTATCTCTGTTTACCTTACAAGAAAAGAGAAACTTGATTGTGTTTTACATGTGCATTGATTATATGAATTTGTTATGTCAGAACATTGATTATTGCTTGAATTTGTTAAGTCCTACTCCTCTCCTTCTTTTTCTATTTCATTTCTCTCCTCCTATCTAAAACCTCTATAGCCATCGCCTTTAAAGTCTCTCTTTTCACTGTAGTTGAGTGTTGAGCTTCCTAGACTACATTTTGTACCTACTTGAAGCCTTGTCCATCTCTATCCAACCTTTTTTTCTTTGAAAAAAACTATTTTCTCCTTGTCAATTTCTCTTCGCCACCATACCTGCTCCTGTTGCCCTCTCTGTCTCTGGCAAAGCTTTCAAGCACCCCGAAGCTATCTTCTTACTTTTGGTAACATCATAAGCAATTTCCCTCTACCAATTTACTCTAGTTACATCAAATTTTAGATTTCTACATTTTAGGGTTTATAGAATTGGGGTTTTTTTCATTGAATTGAGAAATTAGTCCAAATTGGTTGTGTTTACACAATTAAAAGCATAATTGAGGTTTTAGGACATCTAATTATATTTGTCTAAATTTAATTTCAATTTTCCCCATTTTTTATATTTGAATTTAGGGTTTAACTAAATTTTTGGATAAGTTATTTAGTTTTTCTTAAATTTAATCTATTGAAAATTCAATTAAATGCATAATTAAAGTTTGTGTTTAATCAATTTCATGCAATTGTGTTAATTTATATTTTTCCAAAATTTCATATTCAATTATTTGGAAATCTTTTTTTTTTTTTTGGAAACTCAATTAGATAGCCAATTATGGTTTTTGTTCAATCAATTTCATTTAATTTTTAAAAACCTTATTCTTCCAAAATTTTAGAATAATTCCTTTAACTTTTGATTTTCTAGTCAATTAAACCCATTTTAATAAAATTAAATTTTCATAAATTTAATTAGCTGTTTAATTAAAGTGATTACTCTTTTAAATAGATATTTTTTATAAAATTTTCATAATTTATGTCTTTATGAATTTTTTTCAATATATATGACTTTTAAATCTATCCTTGTCTAGGGTTTTTAGGGGTTTAAACTTATATTTTTAATAAATTTTTTTCATAAATTTCTTAAAGATATTCCATTATAGTTTATGTATCATTTATATCAATTTCTTTTAAAATTTCCAAATGGCTCGTTTTTTTCTTTAAAACATTGGTTAATTCACATAAGGATTAATTTTATCATAGTTGCATATCATACATGCATATAGGAATAACGTAGGTTTATCTCTTTCAATCTTTTAGTTTTAGTTATATAAGTTCCTAGATATCTGTAGGTTGTGTTACTAACTTTAGACAAGAAGATAATCCATGCACTCTTTCCACTCTTAGAGCCTTCTTAAGATTTTTGTTGTTACTTTTAAAGCTTTTCCTTTAGGTTTTCTATCAAGCCTTTGTTTAAATTTCCATTATAGTTAGAACTCGAGTTAGTAGTACCTCTAAAAGTAGGAGATCCCAAGTCTATCAAGGTGATGACTACTTGATGTTGATTTTGATCAATTTCAAGACTATGGCCCTAGAAAGCTCTCAGAAAATTGTACTATCTCTCTAGCCTAACTAGATTTGTTTAAGGATAACGACTCTGTTCGGTTTTTCATTAATCAAGGGTGGGAACCTCTTCTTACTCTTTCTGCTAAAATTTGCCATACAATTGTCAAAATTTTTTATTGTAACCTTAGGAAAATTAAAGAACATGATGAGTATATTCTTATATCTAAATTAGAAAATGTTCCTATTCATCTGTCTAAAGACTTAATTAACACCATCATTAGAATTCTTATCCTTCTTATCTTTTGTCACTATGACACACTCACTCCTTAGCCAAGAGAATACAAACTATCCTTGAATTAGAAAGTGAGAAAGGCATTATAGACAAACCAAAAGATGTAAGAAATATGAGTGCTATTCCAAAATTTCATCATTTTTTTAAATACATTTTTCTTTCGTATAGTTTTCATTACAATGATCTAGGTTATGATGATCTTTAGTTTCTTTCAACTCTAATACTTGGTAAGAAAATCTATTTAGGTAATTTCATCTTGCATAACATGATCCATTTTCTTTACTTAAAAAAAAAGAGAGCCAGTATATCCCCTCTTCTCTCATTCTTGGTCACATCTTCCAACATTTTCATTCCTCCTCCCCACCCCCCCAGGGCCCCTCCTCATGGAAGATGATTTGAAGTCCTACTCTTTCTTTGATCAAAATTCCCTAAAGTGCATGGGTTTTCAAATTATTGAGAGTCATATGACTCGACCTGTTAGTGACAGTAGCGCTCATCTACTCATGTTCCTCCTATTGATGATAAGGTTATTGTATTTGCCCCTAGCCATCCTATTTCTATGCACCTTTGTAATGAGGGTACATCTGTTGGACCTACTTCTACATTTTCTATACCTCCTCCTGGTGCTCATGATAATGAGTCTAAGATTACATCCCTTCATTGCAAGGTTAATTATATGACGAGGGGGTCGAGAACAAAATGCTTTATTTTACAAGATTCTCTCTTAACTTCCTCCTCTGCCTCCATCAGATTCCTTGTTGTGTTATTTACTTTAGTTGTTGTTCTTTTTGGAGTTATGGTTGATGTATTTTTTATGATACTCTTGTTGTATGACATTATATGTTCATTTATGTCATTGACTGCTTCGTATGAAGGTTTTTAGTATATATTTCTCTTTGTATGTATTTTTTGCCTTTATTTGCTTAGATATGTTATTTTAATATGTTTGAATATCTTATTTGTGTACCGTTTTAGTGATTCCAAAAAGGATGAGAGAATTATATAATATTTTATTACCAAATGTGTGAGATTATGTTTGATGTAAGGGGAGTATGTCTCTTTAATGCATAGATTTAGGGAGAGTTAGTTGTTTCTAAATTTCTGAAGTTTTGTTTTTAAGTTTGGATTGTATTGGTTAGAATTGATAATTATGTTGTTGGATTTTTTGAATTTTTTATTTTTTTTATTTTGAGGTACTTAGGGGTAGCTTATCAATCATTTGATGTTCATGTAATGTGTTTTTTACATCTATTAATGATATTGTGTTTATAATATTACTTAGTTTTATCATCATCAAAAAAGGGGAGATTGTTGAATTAAAGGAAGTTCCACCTTATTATGGTAATGAAAAAACAAACTCTATTTCTAATGCTTTTGTTTTAAGTGTGTTGGAAGACAGGTATGAACAAAGTTCAAGTATTACTGCTCAAAGAGTCTCAAAGTGGAAACTTGAATTCTATGAAGACTCAAAGCTTAAAGAAGTAAAATAGTTTAAAATAAGTTTTCTTATGTATCTTTTATTGAAAGTTTTTCTTAATTTTATTTTGGTGGTTTAAGATGCTTTCACATGCTCATCATTCGTACATATCTTAGAAAATTTATATAGGTGTATAATCAAGAGGTTTTATGTGTTTAATATGACTGTATATGTTAAAAATCCTCTCAATGAGTGAGTTGATTGATTAAGAATGCATAAGTTAATTAAATTACACAATTAACATGAAGTGAAATTTTAATTTAAATTAAGTTAGATATAAAATATGGTTGGGTATGTGTAATACATGTTTGGTTTTATTTTTGGGTTTAAGCTTAAATGTTTTAGGTTGAAATATTTGGTCTTGCAGGTCTACCTAAATTGGCCGATAGAATGGCAAAAAACGGTCAACCGAATGCCAAGTTTTAGTTAATTGATCGACCGAACCTTGCCTATAGGTCGACCGAATGATAAGAAAATAAAGCATAAAATCAGGATTAGACAAATTATCCAACAATTAAAATAATAAACCATTGCAACGTTATTATATCTATTAAACAATAGCTATTTTGTGTTTATTAAATATAATAGGATGTTTTTATTCATGTTTAATACAAAGAAGGGTGTGATATTGTACACAAGACATTAATAGCATATAACATTGATTAAGAGAAGCTTTTAATAGTTTATTATTTTTACAAAAGTTATTCAAGAGTTTTGTGTTCTTTCTATATGGTGTGTTTGTGTGGGGCTTTGTTGTTGTGCATTTATCTCTTCTAGTCTCTTCTATATAGAAAGTGAAATTAAGTGAAGAATTATTCATCTAGAATTGTTCTTGTAAGTTTGAGAGGTTATTCTTTAGCCTAAGGAAAAGAATTGAGTGAAAGGTTATCCTTGAGCCTTGAAAAGGATTGTAAGATTAAAAGTTATACTCTTTTGTTAAAATAGTGCAATCATCTCAACAATAGTATTGGGAACTAGACCTAGAGGCAAGTAGATAGCTCTGACCTAGTATAAATATGGTGTATCTCTTCTTCTTTTACTCTTTATTTTTATGTACTAATCTTATTTTATTTTGATTCAAATTCATTGATTATTTTAGTGAATTAATTTTTTTATCTTAGCTTCTGCATTTTACTGATCTTGATTTGTTTATTTAGATAGTTTTTTTTAAATCCTAATTCACCTCCTCTTATACTTCATATCAAACTAACATTAAGGTTACATGATCTGAGCTCGTGAGATTATAGCCATAGTTAGTCGTTCCCTAGTTTTTAATGGTGTCGTGCCACTAAATCTAGAGAGTTTGTTCTAAACTATTGTGTTGGTATAGAACTTATCTAAAAGTGGAAGAATTTATGATGTCTTTGTGTCTATAGGCTAGAATCTTAGGCATAACACAATTTATATTTTCTATGATCCATTGTAATTCATAAATTTGGAAAATATCTTCTGTCCAACTTTCCATTATTTTTAGTTGCTTTCTTATTTTGCTTGTTTTAATCTTGTTAATTTTCTTTTCTACTCTTTAAAATTCCTTCACATCTAAGGGTTTTATTTTATTTTCTTTTTCCTTTGTGCAACATTAGGAATACTTAAAAAAAACATAACCAGTTCTCTATGAGATCAATCCTAACTTACCTTACTATATAGTTAGTTATGTCAATTAGGTATTTTATTATTTAGTAGTAGCTTATGATGAGCTCCCACCATAAATGACTTATACCTTTTATTTTATAGGTTCCCATACTAGAGTCAAAACTACCACCGACCCTGGTTAATTAAAAAAGTCATTAAGTCAAATCAAAGACATTAAACAAAGGCACTCATTAGAAGGAAACTCAAGATTCTAGTTTCATCTAGACAATTTTATTTTTTCAATTGTATTTTTAATTCATATTTCATTGCTTTTAGTTTTCTTTATTTAGTGTTATTCCTATGTTTATTATATGTTAATTATAGTCTCACTACTCTTGGATGTGCTATTTTTAAGTAAAATGCAAGGAAGGATGTTTTTTGTGAGAAGTTCAAAGTAAAATGACTATGAAATTTGGTGTTGATTTACTCTTTAGGGAGGTGCCATTTTACCTATAAAAAAGGTAGAGAAAAGACAGAAGATAAATGATAAGGATAAATGACACCTTTACCAACCACAAATGTGCCATGGACACATATAAACTCACTACCTTTTTACTTGTTAAATTTCCAAGAACATTAGTCGATCCCTTCACTATACTAGTTGACCAATATGCATAAAACCCTTACACTAATCGAATACTAGGCTATATTTGTCAATCAGTTGACCTGGAAATTTCAAAATTTTAAAGCTCATTCTTTTGAAGAACACTTTACTCAAACACAGTTAAAAATTTCCCTTCAGATGTTTTAATAATCAAGACACTTGTTGAAATAAAAAACTTAATTAGTTTATACCCCTAATAAGTTTTATACTTTTTTCAACCAATATGTAATGCATACATAAAGAACCCTTAGAAACATTAAAAAGATTAAGACAAGATTTACATTAAAATTTACATTGATCAACCTATTAATTATTAATTTCTTTAGTCTTATAATTAAGTTGATTTTGATGTGAACTTATATATAATGAATTAGTTGAGCACCTAGAAACTATGATCTTGAAAAATAAAAAGTTATCTTATAAGGAAACATTAAAAATTTTGAATTTATGTAAACTAGAAAATTAAAAAATGAAAAATGAATTTCATAGCATTCTAGAATCTAAGAGTGAAGATAACGCAATACAAAAGTGGATAGAAAAAAAAAGTAACATTGGAAAAGAATACAGATAACCTTAAGGATTCTTTGTTGAAATTCACTAAGGGAAAGGAAAAGTTAAAAGGCATGCTAGGTATCCAAAAAGCATCAAATGATAGATGTGGCGTAGGATTGATGATGGAAATGCATCATCAAGTAGTAAGACCATCTTTATTATAAAAAAAAAAAAAAGAAGTTGGATGATGATCACATACTAAAGTCATATAAGCTCAAGGCATCTAAATCTAAGATTCCACCAAAGGGAAAATATCATGCATATATGTATAGTCACAAGGTTAGATTTAGAAAGCCATCTTATCTAGTTAGACATAATGCATATATTCATGAGAAGTTATAATGAAAGACTTAGGAATGCATATGGACACAAATATAGGACTTAACATCATTCACCTTTGATTTGCTATTTTTGTGGAAATTTTAGGTATATTGAGCATTTATTTTATATTAAAGAAGTTGGTGGAACAAAATGTCCAAAGGTTAGGTTATGAGAAAAGTAACTAAACCCAATCACCCAAATTAATGCAGGTACCTAGGACAAGTTGATTTTTTTATTTTATAGGTCACGTATTAAATGGTATCAATTGGATATGAAGTGAGGATTCAATAACTATATCTCCTTAGTACCCAATGAATGGTATCCAATGGGTAGTGAATGGTATCTTAATTCAAAAATTCATAAAAGGCCCTCACATGAGCTAATCAAGTAAGTGCATTCTAAGTGACAAGAAGAAAATAAGGTAAGCATTAGAGGTACAGACTTGATTTCATATTAACAATATCTAAGAATGTTGACATTGCATATATATTTTTGGAGAGAGGAAGCTTTGTTTGCATGTATATAAGAATTGTAGTCACTTAAATGTTGTTTATGATACTTAAAATGTTGTTTATGAATTTTAAATCCCAATAATACCTTTATTGCCCCATGCCTTAGTATCATTATATAGATTAAAGTGGAGTGATAGTTACATAATGCATCGATAGAAAAGGAAGAGAACAATGGTATTAAAAGTGATGATTTAGATGATGCATTAACCAAAGAGGATGAATTGTTGGAAATCTTGTAAAGTTGTATGTTAAGATGCTTTTTAGATAATAACTTCTTATAAGAGAAGATATGTTATATTGGTTCCTTTTATATAGGGGGTAATGTTTATATGATGCATGACTTTAGATGGAGTCTTGATCTTGATGACTTTAATGAGATTTTGATGTTTTGGTTTATATATTACGTGTTATGTTATTTTGTGATGCATAAATTTAGAGGGAGCATGTGAATCCAAAATTATTTGTTTTTTAACGTCTTGATAAGAGGTTGAGTGATATTACATTAATAACAAACAATATGGTTTTTCTTATATATGTTTTACATCTTATGATTCTTTAATATCATATGTTTTGTCTTTATAAAAAAGAGGAAAATTTTTTCACTAAGGGGGTTCTAATCTATGTTTTGATGATGAAAAAACACATTTGATAATAATGATTTATTTATGTTGAAATTTAAAAAAAAATAGGAAAATGATGTGCAAGAATATAAGGTCTTGTTTAGTTGAGTTTCTGTTTTTTTCTTTTTGTTTCCTATTTTTCTAAACACAGAAACCCATAAAAAATAGTACAGAAACCCATAAAAATAATACATGAATATAATACAAAAACTGGAAAAAAACAACATAAAAACTGGAAAAAAAAACACACAAAACCTAATACAAAAACACAAAAATCACAATAAAAAATCACAACTAACAACTCAACTAAACATGCCTTAAGTTAGAACCATAGAACCAAAGGGATTTACATCTTTAAGTATAGATTAAATGAAAGATGAAGATGAAAAGAGAATGAAGCATGAGATGAAGATAAAGCTTGTTAACGTTGAATAGGTTTATATTTGTAATTTTTATTGTAAATCTTATCTTGATCTTCTAAATGTGTTTAAGGTTCAACTGATGTGCATTCATATATAATTATTTTGTCATATAAGTTTCGCAATTAAGAGAAAATTTTCGAGAAGTTCTTAAAGAATCTTCTTGATGTATTAAAATGTTTCTAGGGACTTATTAAATGTGTTTGAGTCAAGTTTTATTAAAAATAAATGTTTTGATGTGTTTCGGATATGTTTAGAGAACTTATGAAAAGTTTTAGAAGTGTTAAAAAAATTTCTAGAGGGACTGGTCAACTAATGTAGTTGAAATTGGGTAAGACTAGTTGACCAATTTGACTGAGTGCAAGAAACAGTGTATTGGTTAACTAATGGCTAGAAAAATAGTATTCCAACTGTAACTTATAATGAAAAAAATTGTATTTAATATCTCTAAAGGTTGTAAATGGCTAGTTTATATTATTTTTAGGCCTATAGATAGGTGTATTTAAGCGTTATTTATGTATCAATTGAATCAAAGAGCATATTAGTGTATAAAAGTTCTCAATTAAGTGTTTTTGGGGTATGCAATTATAATATATTGTGACATTTATCATTGTTTTTGTTGCAAGCCCTTTTAAACACTTTAATTGAGTAAGTGATAAACTTTTTGGGTGTATTTTTCTTGTGGGATTATTAAAATTAAGTGAGGGACACAAATAATAATAAAAAAAGATTCTGAGAGTGAAAATAGTAAGAAGAGAGAAAAAAAAGAAATTGAAAGTAAGGAGGAACGGGAAAACGTGAAAGACAAATCTAGAAGAGGGAGAATAAAAAATGCAAAAGCATGATGACAAAGAAGTTTAGAAAAATATGAAATAATAGTTAATCAATCATAAACATATCAAATCAAATATAAATTCACCGTCCCTCAATTGGCTACTAATCCTTACAATCTTGTTGTTCATCCCCACCTAAGACCTTATTTGGTTGCTTAGTTTTGTATTATATAGCTATAATTTCCATCTTTTTTCCCTTCTCTACTTCCTTCCTTTCACTTTCCCATCTCACCTTTTTTTGTACTAGCTTTTCAAATTTTTTATTGCTAGAATCATTCTTTCTTTCTACAATAAAATTTCTTAATCTAGCCTACCTCGTCTTTCCTTCACCCCTTCTTCTTTTATTCTAGTTTCAACCTTCAATTTCCCCTATGAAGACAAAGCCCCTAAATTCTATCACTATGTTTCCTTCCTTGCCTTCATTGATTAGTTCAGATCTAAATCCTCTAGCCATCATCTCATCCATTTCTTCTAACCTATATATTTCCAAATGTGTGGAGGTTAACTACACTCCATAAGTAATTGATGACAACTTAGGCAATAAACTCTCAATCCTTTATTATCACTAATAGAACCATGGTTTAGGTTGTAGGATATTCTTATCCTTCTATTACACTTCATTATTTCCCACTAGCTTCTGGAAATAAATGGTAACTCCTCCTATGCAAGTCCTCAAGGATGAAGCAAATAAGTGAAATTCCACTCTCATTGGCTTCTTTATAAGCAAAAAACCTTTATATCTGTTTATGCATAAATAGGCTCTTTAGTAATGGAAATATGATTGAATAAAGGAAGTATTTGATAATGAGAAGAACTTATTCCTTTTTAAATTTGATTCAGATGCTCAAGTTGGGAAAATCCTGGCGTTAGGGTCATGACACATTAGCAACCAATCTCTCTTCCTTCAAAAA
>JAOXYD010106299.1:0-11589 GCA_028565735.1 Pinacopodium congolense
ATATCGAACATCCTCGGACACTCAGTGTCTGGAATAGTAGTAGACACACCACCTTATACCTCCACATTATATATATAATCAGATCAGTTTGAACAATTAAAAAAATATAAGCAGAAACTAAAATAACTAGATTAAATACAGCATATAAAGTGATTATACACTCTAGTCTAACTCACAGAGATCTCCAGATATTCAATGTCTAGCTATTTGGGAGATGTCTGGATGCTACTCAATTTGCTCTGCTATAATTGCATTATATACACACATATTATTATTTGTTCAATTACATAATGACCAATTATATATGTATGAATATGTCATAAATAATGGATACTCAATTCATATTCAATCACTTCTAATTCACCTTATTCATATATATTAATTCCAACCATACAATCTTCAAAAAATATTATCATTTTACAATTGAAACTTATCGAATCTTCTAGCAATCTACCTACATCCATTGAAAGTCTCATTTCTGAAGTTCACCATGATTGCACGTTAGAAAAATATGTATAACTTTCAATAAACTAATCCAAATGACATGCCTCTTTCACCATATTCAAGTTAAGATCCATATCTACATCTTACATGTTTTAAGCTCATTCTAATTTAGCATCTAATTTCCTCAAAATCAGGACTTAACTTTCTTTTCTAGATTTAGGGTTTCACTAAAGGTAGTTTTGGTGTAATGACCATAAATTAAATTATGCTCATTCAATCATCATGATTCTTTCATCCATTGCAAGCCACGATATAGAACTACAAATTTTATGTTTAAGGCACATTCAAAATCAAGATCTAACCATCTTAAAATCAAGCATGAATACACGGGTTCTAAAACTAAGGTTTCTATTAGGTAGTTTAAGAAAAATAGTCATAGATTGAGTTTCACTCATCCAATGATTGCGCTTCATTCACCAATGTGTCACTAAGAAATTACTCTACAATTATCATGTTTTAACTGACTCTAAATTCAGGCTCTAAGTACCCCAAAAGTTAAGGCACAATTTGGGTTTTCCAGAATAGGACATGCCACATGCAGTTTCGAGAGAATGATCATAACTCTAATTATATTCATCCTTTTTTAATGATTCTTTCACCAATATCTCACTAACATCTAGCTATATAACTACCATACTTAAGGATTATATCTTAAATATCTTTAAATTTTGAATCCTAAGTTCATGAAAAATGGGTCGAGAAGTCAGACATCAAATTAACCTAGGTTTTCATGCCATGAAAGAACAATAAGTTGTCACCTATCTAGTTAAAGGAAATATTAAAACAATTTAAATGAAAAAGAAATTAAAAAAATCTTGAATAAAAGAAAAGAGTTTGAGAGTCTAATTGTAAAAAGAGGGAAGGTAAATGATACCACATTCTATCTACCTAAAAAGTCACCTAAGCTTGTAGTATGTTTGGCATTTATAGGAAAATAAAATTGAAAGAAAAGGTCTAAAAGGTTTGAGTGATTAAATGGATCATTATTCAAGAAGACTGAAACTATAATGATTTAATTAAGAGATAAAATTGATTTTGACTCACAGTTGAACTTGTGAAAAATGGTCCTCTAGAAGGGAGAGACATTTGGCTTTAAAATTGATAAAACGAGCTTTAAAATTATTAACTTGAAAAAGATGTTTTTCATTCAATCGAAATCTAGATAATTAAAATGATATCAATTTTTTATGAAATGAAATAGACTTATCAAAATGATATGAAATGAACTTAATTAAAATGAAATGAGCTTAACGAATAAATTTGATTAAGTAAAATTGATTATACTAAAATGAAATGATTTCTAAAATGAATTTGATGGTGAAATAAATCTAATTAAGATAATACAATTTTTTAGATTAATTTGATGAAATATTTTAAAATTATTTTTATTTGGAATAAATGCACTTAAACTAAATGAAAGAATTTTGGCTTTATATGAAATCGGTTTCCTTTTTGGGAACAAAATAAATTCATTCAAAGATAAAGAAGGTTGTACAAAACAACTGGCTAAACAAAAACCAGCCAATAATAGAGGAAAACAATGAAGCACTTAACCAAATATCATCATCACTTTAAGGGGCACTATAAGTATAGAAAAAATCTAACATTACTCCCCTATGAAACCTATTATCCCTTACTAACTTTTCATGCTCTGGCTAAAAGGTGTCCACATCATCTCCTTATATCATGGAGCAGTAGTTATCCCTAGATCTAGTGCACAAGCTCTTGACTTAATTGTACCATGTCTCTCTTAACTTCTTGAAAGCACATGCGATTGCACTCCTTCTAAAGTGTATACACTTAGGAGCCAAAAGAAACTAGATATACCATCAGCTCTTCACTACCAGGAGTTATCGATAGCCAATCCAATACTTGGGGACAAGTTTTACTTGTGTTGTTCACAAGAGATAAGCCATTAATAATCTTCCAAACATAACGAGAATACTCACAATCAAAATATAGGTGCATAAAAATTTCTCCAGAGATTTTTTATAAAATGCAGTACATATGTAACATGAGGAATGGGAGTCTATCCATGGCGGATAGGCAACCTCTAGTATAGAGCCACATAATAAAGGAGACTTTTAGGAGTAGATATTTGTTCCATACTGGTTGAACCCACTTGATTATTGTCCCTTCAACGAACAAGGATTTCCTGTAAGGTTGGTTGAGAAGACACTAAAAGGGTGAAGAAGCCATTTATAATGATCCTCTTTGATAGTATCAGGTTGATAGGTAGGGAGGAGGACAACCATCGCCACAAATGAAGGGTACCATATACTACAAGTAATCACTTCCTTCACCGTAGCTTGATAAGGGAATGTGTTGAGGAGTTCCTAGAGTTATGACAGTCACCATAAAGGACCTTCTTTACACTAGTTATCATAGAAAAAAGAAACAGATTCGCCATCTTCTACTATGCATTTGATATAGGGACTTATAACCTGTCCAAGCTGCAGCAGGTTGATAAAGAAATAGGAGTGAGTGGAGTTTAGAGTAATCTTCCAAAATTTTTTATGCTTGAAGATGTATTGCTTAGTCCACTTGGTCTACACAAAGTCCTTATGGCATAGTAATCTCCAAATTCTCTTTATCATAAAACTTGGTTACTTTTCTTAATAGAACCAATTCCTAGACCCTTTCGTTTAAAGGTTTAAATATTTCTGACAACTTTACCTTTGCTATGGCTTGCCTACTTGAAGTACCTAGCCAGAGGAACTTTTCTATTTTTCTTAAGAGTTTTGATCAATCCTAAAGTTAGAAAAAGTGCCTAGACCAAAAGATGTGTATGAAATTGAGGACCAATTTAGTTGCAATTGACTAGCAAGAGAAAGCAATTAGTTACACCAGTTGTGTAATCTCTTTTGTCGTTGTTCTATGAAAGGAAAATAGTTTTTATATTGAAGTTTCTTATATGTTATTAGGAGGCTGAGATAGGTAAATGGATAATCATGCATCCAAAGACTCGAAGTTACAAATAGCCACCTTTATAAGTGTCGCGCTAAAGTAGAGAGCATTAAAAACTCTTTTGGAGGTTAATAGTTAGCCTTGAAAGCTCCTTGAAGGTGGCTAAAGAGGACATAAATAGGCTTAGGTATTGGTCATGGGTCTTTAAGAAGAGAAGCATAATGTTGTGTTGGATAGGTGACTTTAAAATTGCAGGTGATTTTGAAATGATTTTATTTTGAAAACCAACGGACTTTAAGGCAAGTGCACCTATCGCAAAAGTAATAAAGTAGAGTAATTTTTCAAACTCCAAGTGTTGAACCCATGAGGAACAATTTGCTTAACTACTAGGTTGATCGGATCACAATTATTTAGGAAATATGTAAAGAATTTGATTAAAAATTAGAAAATGACTTAATCTTGACTACTTTGGCTTAAACACTTCAAAAACGATTTTTGATTGCTTCTGAAAAATTCAGAAATTTACCAAATGTGTAAATTAGCTATGGATTAGATGATTGATTATTTAGTTGAGTTTTAAAACAAGTTTAAAGTCTGATTAAAGTCCTTCACAAAATCAAAACAAAGCTATGGTTAAGACTTTACTATTTCTCCATTTAATCTTGTCTAAAGTTTGTTATGCTTTAAAATCAAGTAAATGGGCTTGAATTTCAAGAAGGTGAGTTCTGGAAAATTAATTCTAGAACTTCAACATTCACAAAAAATCCAGGTTTGGTCATGTAAGGATTAATTTATGTTGCATATTGATTTTTCAAACAATTGAAGATGATTTCTCATACTTAAACTATCTTTAACATTAATATTAAGTAGTCAGCTTAAATTTGGTTCTTTTAGATCTTCAATAAGCAAAATACAGACAATTAAACATGCATTTAAACTCTTTCAAAGCATTAAAATATCAATCCCTAGCAACAGAAATGATTAGCCAGACATTTGAATCAAAACATATAAGATATTCGTTTTAAACCACATACTTAGATAGATCTACAAATATGAGCTGAATAAAATGGTTTAGAAGTTACAAAAATTGTTTTGAAAGCTTCTGGAAAAGTCTTGAACTTCTTAACTTGATATAGACATCAATACAGCTTCTGAATCCACAAGATCTAGCAAGAAAATCAAAGAACATTCAAGAATATGCACATAAGACCATGAACTTTGATTAATCCGAAAAACAGAAGAATAACAGGAATGATCTGAGTTAGAAAAACCCTTATAATGATTTAGAAACTCATATCCATATCTTAGCTTTAATCTCCAATAAATAGAAACTCAAAATGCAATCTGAAACTTGAATTACAAGTATTTGAAGCTTAAACTATCAAAAAGAAAAGAAGAGAGAAGTAAGAGCTTCTTTAACTAGGAGTTAGATCTAAATTTCCCTTGTTAATCCGTGTTTTCTATGTTTTTCTTATTGTTAGCAGATAACCTAGGCCACCCACATGTGCTAACAAACAATCCAATTAATTAGAAACACGTCAAGGTTGAACTTATTAAGATTCGGAGCTGATATTATTGACTTTGATGCACAACGGCGATCTGCAGACCTACAACACCATCCTCTCAAGGTACCATTAATGGTCGAATGTTGTACCCTTCAATAACCCCTATTCTTCCTTCAATGGCACCCTGCCAGGGGGCCATTAATGAGCTGAACCAAGGGAGTTCCTTCATGTTTTTGGTCCAATCTTCATCATTAAGCTCCATTATGCAAATTAAACATAATAAGACATTAATTGGACACTTAAGCACTAACTTAGAGGTCATAATTCAACAAATTAACCATTAAAACTATATCAATTTGACCCCTATCACCTATACATTGAAATCAAAGGCCCCTATTTGTCTGACCCGAAGTTAAAGGTAACATCCCTTTTTGTAGATCTTCTATGATTGAAGTGGTCTTTCTGTAAGTTAAAGTTAGGGTTTGAAATCTTCTTTTTTAGTAACCATCTTTAGGGCTTAGAAATAAGGTCTACAAGTCATCTTTTAAGAGGACTATATGTATTTTTTAAAAAATAAACCTCTATGATTTGGGTGTGTGATGAATTTGTAACCCCATAGCAAACAAATCTTGAAGAAATTCTAGAAGCAATAGTATAACACAACTCTATGATTTTATGCATTAGGTTTTGAAAAATTGAAAGAGAGATCCATGATGGGTTATAATTAAAATCTCATAATGTTTGAGTTCAGTGCACTAGTTGTATGAAAGATGAAATACAAATGTTTTGTTTTGGTTGAATTAGCTGTAGGGGTGATGAAAGACAAATGTTTTGCTGTGTTTGCATTTTATATCGAGCCTTGGTTTTTTAGATTCTACATGGTTGGTTGATGTGAATTGTTGTGGTTATAGCTGAGGAGCCATAAGATTAGTTTTTAGATGAATTTTTAGAGAGCTGCTGTAGTGAGGGAGTATGTTATACAGGGTGTATAAAATGTTTATATAGTTATTTGTCACTTAAGAAATGATGTTTCATATGTTTGAGAGGCAGTGAAAGTTGTAAGATGGGAGTTCTATAAAACGTATCACAATTACGTGTCTTTATTTAGTGCTGACTATCATCCTTTTATAGACTTGGAGGCTACAATATGGAGTCGAACACCCGACACGCCGTGGTAGTGAGTGGGAGTCAGCTTTCCAAATATAGAATAGCACAATGAACGTTATACAACATAGAAGTGTGAAGGCTATAGTTGGAGAGGAGTTGAGGCTTAGCATTTCATCTGAAGTGGAATGTGAAAAATGAAAGGCACAACAGGAGGGAGAAATATTGAATTGAAAGTATGGCATGAAACTTGTTAGCGCTATTAGTAAAACTGATTTAAATTTAAGGACTAATGTGCAAGAACAATAGATGAGCATGAGTTGATGTGAACTGAAATTCTTATATGCAATATTTGAGGAATTAGATAAATGCAATCAACCTTATGGAATAGTTGCAAAGGGGGAGATTAGAGGGAGACCATTATTAATGACTGAAGGGAAAGATCAGACACAGCATGTCCGAATGACAGGGTTTATGGAGGAATCAACATCCTCAATTAATAAAATAAAAAAGATCAATATTCTAGTAAAATTTCCATATAATTTTAAAGAGGGCAAATTTGTAATGCATTGATGATAGAGGAATAGTCTTGATATCGGGAATTGTAGATGAACATCCAACCACAGTGAAGGATGGTGATGGAAGTGCATTTTCACACTCAGCTTCAGTGTACACAGAGCACCTTTGTAAGAATGCATAGTCCAGAACTAGATAGTTTCATTGTTGATAAGATATTTAATTATTCATACGTAAGAACAATGAAAAAAGAAAATGGATAAGCCCTTCATGTTATTTGGTCTTTGTGGTGATGTAGGATTGTTGATGTGGGGATCATGAAGAATGATTATTTTAGTTTAATGCCAGGTGATGTTTTGTCTTGTTTTCTTGCTCATTCTTAAGTGAGCAATATGGTGAGTTTGCCTTTTCAAATTTAATTTTCACTATACTATTTGGTGGTACTGTTGGATAGAGTAATAGGAGTGTTCAATGGTGATTTATTGATACTTTGTTAGTGGATTCTCATGCATTCTATTCTTAGAATGTACTATTACTTTTGTGGCTATGGATAGTTATATTATGGATTGTTTGTTCGAGGTAAGTATAAACCATATTAACAGTTTGTCATTTGAATCTTGAATAGGCTAATAGAACCAATGACATTCTACATTTTTATCTTGTCATCATAACAGATGGATTGAAAAGAGATTTAAATGAGGAGGGGGAGTATTATCAAATGTGGAGGTTTCTAGAATTGCAGTGAGATATAGTAGACATTTAATTAAGGACAAAGGCCTAGGGATAGATGCTTTAAAGACTTTTATAGTAGACTTTTTTTTCATGCATAATTAAATTTATTATAACATACTTACTTGCCTTGATGTATTTTTTTTTGCTCCACTTATCTGGATGGTTGATTAATTTGTGATGACTATATGAAATTGTTGTTCATGGTACCCTTTTTACTAGAATTGCACTGGTGGTGCATTTGTGTCGATTTAGAGGGAAATAAGATTGTGATCTTTGATTCGGTGAAGTGTCATTGTAAAAAAAATGAGCAATTGTCATAATAGTTGCTAAATATGTTTAGCATACTATCATCATATGTATAGGATGTCAAATCTTCAATGGGCATTAAATATCATTGTGTTGTTGCAGGTAAAAGTAATGTCCAAAATGTTGACCGACATTGGTTGAAATTTAGCTGCGAAAGCTCTAAAAGAATAATTGGCCTATATCATACACCCACAACTTCCCCACGTATAAGAACAAGTGTGCACAATTTGTACTCTTGGATGTGTACAATGAAAGTTTTGAATTACTACTTATGTTGATTACCACTTTGCAATTTGCATTACTACTTATGTCTCTTGCTACTTTACGATCTATGTTATTTGCTTAGCAGCAATGACTATAGCATTTATTTGTGATGTGACTTTTATTTCTAGCATGGAAAGTGCGGTCCCAATTCAGGCATTATGGTATGTGTTCTTACTATAGGATGAGTAGTTGTACATTTTGCAATGCACAACTAATGCCCTGCATTTCATTTTATAGAATGCATATCCTACGTTCATATGCTCATACTTATGTGATCATGTACTAGGAAGTAAGTTCAATATGTTGAGGCACCTGTATGAGGAGATTCCATCTTCAAAATGAATAGGAAGACGAGGAAGATGTTTGTGAACTTGCCATAACAAATGTAACTAACATATCTTTAAAATGCAAAGGATGTTATACTTTTTGATATGCACATGTCTTCGACTCTATAGACCCAACTTAGTTATGTCCATCTTATTCATTATACTACTCCATAACATTGCACATCGACAATAGGTTTTTGTTTTCTAAAAGTTGAAATGCATTAGTAGTTAAATGAATTTTTTACAATCAAGCATGCCATGTTCAATTTGGACAAATCTATGAGAAATGCACTTTGAAACCCATGCTTCTAGAGTAATTTCAATCCTTTATTCTTGCTTTAAACTTGTACACATTGTCATGAATTATAAATCTGATAGTTGGTTTAAATTCTTAAAATATAGCATGTCAACGTTGCTATTATGTCATACTCAGATAAAATCATTGAAACGGTGTCCACATTTAGGAAGAGTCATATACTAATCAGAAACATTGTTGTCAAGAATGATTAATGGTTGCCAAGTGGGGTTATGTCAAAAGCTTTCATTGACAATGTGTATGTAAAAATAGATTAGTGTACTTTTAAGTTAGCAAGTTGGTTATGAATGACATTATAAGGTTGTTTGTGTTTCTTATTATGCCAACCATTTTTTCCCATAAGATAAATTTGAAGTGAAATAATGTTCCTTTTAGTTTGAGTATATAGACGCAGGGTGTGGATACATGAAACAAAAAAATACAATAGCGAAGCTTATGTGTCAATTACATACGTTCACGATAAAAGGTCTTGTACTAAAACACTTGTTCTATTGTAGGGGAATTAATACTATTTCATATTGTTGAATAATAATAGTCTTGTATTGGAAACAAAATTACACATGTTTGAAACTCAATATATCATTTGCATGTTATAATGTCCAAATATATTCATGAGACATTAGATGAACTTTAGATAACTGTGGATATTAGGATCCAGTCTCCTTAGTAGTTCCTTACTACGAACACCTTAATTGCTTTCAAGGAACAAAGTAGACAAGTAAGTATGAAATATTGAATTTGAGCAATAACAAATTCAACTAAAGGACATGAACACAAGTTTATGGTCTTTGTTGAGTAACGTTCAATCTTCTACGAAAACATTTGTGTTTTAATCCAATTGTTGCTTATGTTCCACTGGATCTTCCAACTTTCAACATTATCATCCCAAGTTAAGGCTGGTAACTTTTAGCATTATAATATATTATTAATGAACATACATAACGATATAGAAATGGAATCATAGTACTATCTTTAACCACAGAAAAAAGAAAAAATGGATGTTTGTCCCTCTATCCCTTACAATTGGCCAGTCAAATGTGGTATTCCAAGAACCTTAGTCTCCTTGATATCCACTGCAAATCTCATTCCAATTCATATAATCCTTACAACACCATGTTAGGTAATATTTCCTTATGGTGAATATACAAGTTAAGTAACAACTGTAAGAACTGTATTTTCTAAATTACACCTATAGTTATAATCTCATGCAAAATTTTAGCCTTTGCCTCCATAACCTCCTACCAAAGTCAATATGTAGATTGCTTATTGATGCACTTATTTCTTAATGTATACTTAAAATTAATGTGGGTTAGAAGAAAAACAAAAAATGTCGTTACCAAATTTAGTTTGGGCAATAATTCTCTGGCCACATCTTCTTTCAAGTCATCAATTTCTTCCTGATCAATAGACGACGACATATTAGTTGTACATTCTGGCAGAATATTCCATAAATAAGTACATAAATGTATAATAATTTTCATGTAAATTACTTTATCGAAGTCATCATCTGACAAAGATTGAACGAGATATTCCATCTTCATCCCATCATAGTAGCTTATCATTCAAAAATCAACTTGCTGGTAAGTCATTATAGTCTTTACAGTTAATGTTTTTAGAAGTATTACCACTTTCCCTATTAGAAACGCTACCTTTGTCTACAAGCAACCTTCATTTCTTCTTCATGTGTATGCTGGATCTGGCTTTGTCATATCTCTTCATGTTAGACATTTATTATTATTTATTATTCGGGAGACTATTTGTTTAGAGGTTGCATTGTTTCCATTATGTCTGTCACCCTTTTATACTATTTATCTTTCGCACTATTCTAAAACTACATATGTCTCATATTTATTGCAAATCCACTCACATTCACTTATAACTATTATAGATGCCACAGATTATGCACCCACTATAAAATGTATTTTGGTTTGGTCTAATGCACGTCGCAAATCCTCCCACATTCACTGGCGATTGTTATAAATGCTATAGATCGTGCACCCACTATAAATTCTAGTTTGCAATCCTTATTTTAGATATAAACACATCTAGTCCATAACACAGTGGGGCATTAAACAATTATTTAAGTTTCAGTAACTATTTAATCAACTTAAGTTCATACATGCATACTTCTTTACGAGCTGGGTCTGCACATACATCCAGTACTTTACCCTACATTATTGGAATGAGATGTATACATCAAAACAAATTAATTTACACTAGAATTTGTGATAGGAAAGTTTCATCATTTATTTTTATCCTTATGTGTCTAACGTGTGCAATTAATGGCTTCTACTATCCTAAACTTCAAACAAACATCATTTAATCCTTCCTCCATATCGAGGGTCATAGGAGTGACAATGGACTCCGTAAGGTCTAAGGCCTGACTTCCATTATTGACCTAGTATAACATGATGTTATATTGTTACGTACAATAATTATCCACATTAATCTAATAATTTCAAGGTTAAACAACACTTCGTTTCACAAGCCATTGGTACATGAGCATGGAATGACGGGTAACCAAACGTCTCTGTTTTAACTCGATGATTTTCCATGTTAGACTCATTTACTTGCATTGCCTATGTATATGATGAAATTGTGTTAGATACCAAATTTTGTACTTTAAATACAGTGATGTAAAAGATTGGATTCGTGTTTCTATAAACTTGAACAAAAGGAGGCATGTTGGTTCTGGACGTTATGTAGCTCTGACTCATGCAGGCGAATTAGTAGTTTTTTTTTCCTATTCCAAGCACAAGGAACAATAAATGTTAGTATGCGCAGCATCAGGCTTAACAAGAGAAACACAGTAATCCTTATCGTAAGCATGAAATAGGTTGAAACTATTACAAATTCCCATTCATAACCCCTTATAACTTAATTACACAATTTAGACTACTTCACTTAACGCAACACATATAATAATTCAACACATTTCATACAATGGCATATACCATAAATATTTCCATATTGTATGTTTAGGATTCACCAAATCTTGTTACAAACATGTTTATAGAACTTAATTACGTGTCTAAGATGTTATAATCCTTAATAACAAGCTTAAATCTGTAAAATAAGATAAAAAGATGAAGAACACAATAAATAAGCC
>JAOXYD010106320.1:0-11589 GCA_028565735.1 Pinacopodium congolense
CTTGAGAGAGGGTAGCTAAAATATTAGGAAATCTTGGGCCAAATATAAATTAGATTAATTAACTAAAGGGAAAAAAATAAGGATAATGACAAATCCTATGCTTAAATCTTGATTTTTCTCTGAATTTTCTGTTTCCTGTGTTTGCGATTGGTTATGATGCTCACTCTTGCTTTCAAATCTGTCTGCGTCTGATTTATTTGTTTATTGGATTTTTTAAACAAAGTGTAAACCAAATTAATAAGGTGTCTAGATACAATCCTCGTGGGATCTATATCCATTCTTTACTACAAGTACGACCCGTATACTTGCAGTTTTGAACGTAAAACTCGTAGTTGTAGTTTTGCATCAACAGTAAACTTATCGTACAAATAATATAATGGACTATATGAGTCCAAATGTTGCTACAATGAGGAAATAATGTGAGTAATAGGTCATTCAATTTAAAACTATCTAGCAAATTTAAATTTGTAATTTAATAAATTAAAGACTACAAACTTATCATAGAAAGCTTCAAACAATGTAAAGGATTTCATAGTAGCTTTTCCTAATTAAAATTATTTAGCTAAGTTTAAGGTTATCAATAAATTAACAGATTTAGAGTTTACGATTTTTTATCTAAAGTATCTTCATGAAATCAAGACACAACTGTGGTTAAGCCAATGTTTATCTCTATTATTCTTATCTTGAGGTTTAATCATTCATCAGACTTGGTTAATAGGCCTAAAGATTAACTAGTCCTAAAATTTCCTATTTCAAAACTAGCACTCTCATGATTAACTAGAGTTTGGTCATTCACTGATTTAAATCATGTTGTTTATTGATTTGCCCAATAATCTAGGTAGATTTCTCAGAACCAAGGCTATTTAATGAATTTATGTTAATTGATCAAGTTAAGATAATCATTAAGCACTCAAATAAAGAAAGATTAACTTACAAATCATGCATAAGGCATCATTAACATATTTGATAGCCTGACCTTAATTGAAAATCAAATTAAGCATACATATTAATCAAAGAACTTATAATATGATGTCAAACACACATATCTTTGATTAATTTTAAATAATAACATTAATACACAAAATTAAGAGTTTAGATATCATCAAATCACATCACTAGATTATGATCTAGCTCTGAATCATGTGTATGAATCTCCGAAATCCAAAAATCAACTTGGAAATCTCAATTACAAAAGATTAAAATTAAAACCTAGCTAAAATTAACCTAAACTAACTATGATCTAAAAAACTACTAAAACTAAGGTGTTTAATAGCTACAATTGATGCCTAAAATGTCTGAAAGAGTTTTATATATAGGGAAGGAGCTATCATAAATGGAAGATAAAAACAATCTAAAAATGTTGAAGAATCTGGATCAAAATCATGTCTGCTACCTATAACAGTTATTGGACTTTAATGAACAATGATGTTATTAATGAACAGTGGAACCACCGTTGATGACTTGTTTTGACATCCTTCAACATGGGTTGCTGGGGACTTCAACCTAGGTTAGCCAGACCACCATTGGCAATTTGGAAATTGATATTTTTGCATTTGTTTTGCATAGTTCTTCCAGTTTTCACATCAACATGTAATTTAAACAAGTTTAAACATTAATTAAACAATTAAGAACCAAACCATAGGAAAATTTATATCAAATAACACTTGAAAATACTATCAATTTTACCTCTAACAACTATTGCAATCCGTAGACATCTATATGAGAGGGTGTTAGGAAGTGACTTTTAATACACTTCGTCAACTTGTCCCTAATTGGGCTACGAGGAAAAAAAGTAAGAAGCAATATACTAAAAGAATTTTATGTTAAATTGGCAATAGGGAGGGCCGTCTGAAGAAGTGTATTAAAATGGTTATGAATTTATATACCAAATCAACTAAGTTATTATTTTTGATAATGTACATTTGTAGTATGAAATGATGGCTTTGTATAAACAAACTCACTTTTTAAAGTATTTAAGGCTAGCCGATGTTTTATATATAGTACATACACTTATTTTCAATGTTTATGTGTAACCTATATGTTAACATATGTAGACATATCTTTACTCTCAAACTTTATTAACGAATAACTTGTCTTTAATATGAGACAAAATAATGTACATGAAGGATATGAAAAACATGTACATCTATAACCATAGGGATGTGAAATGGTATGACATTGTGCATGCCAATTCCAACAATGACAATTAAGGATAAAAAGTTTATAAAAACTGAATAAGAAAACCATTCTTAAAACAAACTATAATATTTTCAAAGACAACATTTAGAGGAATGCATTAAGAGGAATCGCTTGTAGAATACATTTAATGTCATTGTATAGGACATAGTAACATGGTGTACACTATATAGACGATGAACTCGTATAAATACTTCTCCTATTATATGCTGACAATGTGGTTATTTGGGTGAAGGATAAGGAAACCATCTTTGTATTGGTTAAATTTCATGCGTTTGAATGACAGATGCATTCAAATGTCATCATTATTTTAGTGTTGGAGGTTATGAAATCAAAGCTTGAAGATTGCAACATCTACTTTCCATATTAGATGAGCAACTACACTCTATGGGATTATCTCTGTCTCTAGTTTGCTTCTTCTATCTACTCACTACATCTTTCGATACATGAAAGGACATTGTTAAATATTTCAAATATCTTATGTTAATATACCCCTCTTCATCTCTCTTTTAAGTTGGTTACTCTACCCTTTGGTACAAGTGTGATGGTATACCTAATCAAATGGAAATGATGTTCATCTATTGCAAATAGTCATTGAGTCTTTATCTATAATGATTGCCAACAATTAAGGAATGAGCATCTATAATTTTAGATATGAAGTATCCTTGAAGATGTCGTGGACTCAAAGAAAATTAGGATAAAGGATTTATAGGTGTACAAAATTTAGGGTATAATTAGGTAAGGTGATAACTTCTAAAAATTTTCCCCTATTTGTTGCATTATAGACATTGTTACATTTTATGATTATAGAGTAAACAAAATTTATTTTTTCCAATGTTATGATAATGAATTCACATCCAAAAGTGTTAAGGTCATCAACCAATTTAAGGATAAGAGTAAGATATTGTTTGTAACACTACGAATGAGATGAAACAATAACCATATAGGACTTAGAGTTTGTTGATGTTGTCACAAAGTGTAGTTGCAATTGCTGTTGGGTTATAAGTGAATGAGAAGTGACATAGAGTCTAGAAATAGATTAATTTATGTATGGCATAGTAGCCTTTATAACTAGGACTCCAGTTTAGGGTTATGCTTTTATTAGGTGGAAAACGCTATGTTTGCCCACTAATTTGATATGTTCTATTTAAATATATTTCTATATTTTGTCTCAACGCAACTGTAAATTTAGGATGATTGTCCGTCTTTGGAATATAATTAAGAAATGTTATATATTGTGAAGAAATTCTGGTTTATGAAATTTGTATTTATCATACGTACACTTACATATTGCAATCACAATACGCTGGTAGACCCCATTTGTTATGTACCTATGTTAGGACTAGAAAGTGTAGTCAATGGTGATTACAAGTCATCAAAAAATTGAAGTCATTGATAACATAATTTATAAGTTAATTTTATAACTAAAGCAAGTAAAAGCACTTTTATGTTTAGGTAGGTCAACTTAAATAAAACCAAAATACCAAGGTTTTGAATTTCATTTCATACCGGTTGATACCAGCCCGAGAACGGAATGAAACTCAATTATTTCATTTTAGGGTATCAGCCTGTACCCTACCGATATTTGGTTCCTAGTATGTACTGAGGACCAAAGTGAAATTAACAAAAATTGAACTTTTGTTTTGAGTCTATGTCGTCTCTCTTTCAATCTGTCTCTTTTATTGGTCTCTCTATGCTCTCAAACTCTGATCACTCATCGTTGGTCGCTTCATCTTTGATCGCCACTGTTGGTCAGTCTTCACTGATCGCAAGTCTCTCAGTCTCTGACTCGTCTCTGCACTTCGTTGCCGCTGCTCACTTCCTCTTCACCACTGCTCGCTCTTTGGTGTTCACTGGTCTCTCCTTGGTGCTTGCTCTTCCTTAAACCTGTTGCGTGAAAAAGGTCCTTTTCATCTTCTTGACTCCTTCTATTATCATTTTATAAGTTTCAACACCTTATAAGGAGATGGATTCCTGTATTAAGGTGCTAAAATGTTGGATTTGATTATACCTGAAACACCAATTGTAATCAAAGCCATAAATGTTGTAATTTCTTTATGAAGATTTGTGGCCAATATGCCTCTTCTTTTGCTCTTCAAGGACACACAATAGCCTTTCTTTTCTATTTTAAACCCATGCCTTCATTTTCCTGAGTTTGCTTCTCTTATAGGTTGTTATAAATTCGTAGAGCAACTTCATCTATGAATGAATTGAATTTGCTATTTAATTGCATCACTTTTTTTTCTATGAGATAATGATAATATTGATGTTATTCTAATTTCCTATTCCATCATTATGATTTCCTCAGGAATGTCTTTAGTAAGATGAATTAGGGTTGGAAATAGTATAAATTGCTATCATGTAGTACTTGCCTTAGTAGCTGATCATCTTTGATCGATACATCATCCATAGGCCATATAGGTTTATGTTTTTTGTCCCATCTTAATCAAAGATGTCCCGTTGAAATCTTTTTCAAAGTTTTAGTGTTTATTTTGTAGTTGATCATTGATTGATTATCCTACAAGATAACTGCTAAGAGCATTCGTATTTTATTTATCCACTGGTTATGCAAAATTGAATAAATTTTGTATAAAAGCTATTTGGTATAGCCTTAAGTGTTACGTCTTGGGAGCTAGCATTGAGGTTTTCTTCTAAAGCAAAAATTGAGATAAGGATAAAATAAAACTCTCCTTTAAGTAAACCTGGTGAGGTGAGAAGCAACTGCATGGATGTTTTTTAAGCTTTTCAATGCTAACACTCTCCTTCAAGTAAACCTAGTGAGGAGCAACTGCATGGATTCTTTTTATGCTTTTCGATGCTGTTTTGTTGTGGTATAATATATAGGGGGACTATTTTGTAAATTTTATAAAATTTAAAGATTGATTTATAATTTTAAAAAGATAGTTGAAACAACAACGGTATTGATTGATACTGGTATAGTACTATTTCATAACTAAATCCGGCACCAATACTGGTACGACATTCAAAACTTTGAAAAATATAATAAACTATGACAAATCAACATCTACTTTTTTTCAAAAGGGGGGCATAGATATTTCACACTACAAAATAACAGGTAATTTCCTACCATGCAGCTTCTTTTCCTATAACAAATTACATCAATTGATCCCCATCATCCTTATCATCATCGCTTATAACAATTAGTTTTCTCTAAGTACTTGCGACATAAATATCTTCAAAATGATAACTATGTCTCAACATTTATATGTATACATTTAAATAATATGTAATATGGTAAACATATATAACATTTTCACAACGGACAGGTGGACATCGAACTCAACTTTAAGAAGTCAATATGCTTTTATAAGCATTTATTCCTCAGACGTTCTAATTGTAATTGGAACTTAAGCTATTTGATGAAGATTTTTACAATGCCCTATGTGATTTTTGTTAACATGTAGACCTAAAGTGATAAATAATATAGTTCTTTTAGTAATAGGCCATTGTAAAAGAAGAGGTCAGTAATGTTAATAAATTAACCTACGGCATCATCAATGGCATATGCTTTCTTTATTGGTAAAGAACTTCCTCTAGACTTTGGCATATTTTGGAAGTTACAGTTAATATAAGCTAGTGACAATGAGTTGAAACTATGATTAATAGTAATTTGACCACCTATGTTCCTAAAACCCAATAATATATACATAATAAGGTATGAAACATAAATAAGATGAGAAAATAAGTTAGTAGTTTACTACCACCCCCTCAACACTCTCCCTTATGTACCTATATATAAACCTTATGAATATTTTGTGCATGAATAGTATTATGGCATACTAATCAGTGTGAAGTAGGTTAACGTAATATCAAGGTGGTGTGGTGCACTATTACTAGGTAGAAAGAGGGGGTGTACTATTGTCATATAAATTGCATATGGAACATCTCCCATGAAGACCCCAATTCTGAATGCGTACCTAAATTTGGCAAGTTTATTAGCCCATACTAAGTTTTGAATAGGTCCTATAATAAGGCTCGACTTATACAAATATCTATGATGGAAAATTTGTACAATTAACAATAACATGAAAATTAAAGCATGTCAGGATTAGGGAGTCATGGAAAGTGTTCAATCACTTAACTCATTTCTATAGTCATCATATCTTCTGTCACTTTAGAAATTAGAAAATAATTCCCACCATAAAGCCTTACCAACTAACATCATACTATACTAAATGGTTTAAACTAGGATGGGAGTAATTGATATGTAACCAACCATTGGAACAATGAAGTGTGCAAAGTCCAAGTTAATTTTTCAATAGAGAACTAAATGTAATGATCAATGGTGAAGACATGTAACATCTAATGACATTAATCCAAATCAAATTATTTCATATAAAAGGTTGTAAATTCAATGTTTGGTAAGAAATAAGAAGTAACAAGGACCTAATTATGGTATATGATCCTAATAATAGTTTTATATACAATGTTAGTTTTTGACTATAGAAAATCTAGTCAATCATAAACTCAATCAAATGTTAAAACATGTATGGAAATAACGACTTGTGTTAGGTTAGTTCAAATATTATCTGGTTGCTTGTAGTATGAGGACAAGATGAAAGTTCATTAAGCATGAATAATGCTAGTCAGACTTGTGTAGAATGGGTGTTATGTTTTCTAAATGCATACTATTAGCCTCTTAATGGTTGTTAGATACATAAGTAAATATTAAATAATAAAAAAACCCTTGTGGTATTTGAAAACATTGTAAATATTTCTTGTAACATTTGATAACCACAACTTTAATATATAACTAAGTTGGCTAACATGTGCCATGAATGAGTAGAAGAAATTAACAATAACATCATTTTGTACTTAACTACTGATCTCCATGTATGTTATAATGAATAGCATGCATCTAGTGTGTGGTTTCTACTCTATACCCTATTTAGAATAGTGAAGCATGGTACCTTATAATAACATGGAGGAATATCCCCATTGATCCAAAGCCACTACAATTAATAAAGTTCACTTCTATGGTTAAACATAAAACTAGGGTATTTCAGTAAGAAACTATATATCCACCATTAAAACAACATATATACCATTTCATCTTACCATTTAAGCATTTATGGTATGAAGTGGATTAATGCATTACTCTCTATTGTTACATTGTTATTTTTTTGTGTGTACATTTCAGGCACCTTTCCGTAACATACCTAGTATTCCAATATAGTTACATTGAATTTATCAACAAAGGCTCGACTAGATAATTTAGGGAATTAAGCATCATAAATATATATTTAATCATCAATCCATGCAATGTCAGAAGATTCACTTTAGAGGAATTGACTATAGTATATTTTTATTTTTCAGTGTCCATATGATTTTCCTCTTCCATCCAAACCACAATTGAAATGAACTTACATTTTTTGATATTATGTCTCCTTCTCATAGTATTATTGTTGTGGATAACAATGAACAATCACATTCTATTGAGGGGTGGAATATGGTTAACCATATTGGTGAATGTTAAACAGATAATTCACCCTATGATCCATATAGGAATGAAGTTTTCTAGTTAGGAAGATGTAGATGCACTATATTAAAAAAAAATGCCAAGTGAAAGGGACTTGCCAATGTAATACGAAGTGGCAAGGACTTAACCAGAAAGTAAATGTGCAAGAGATTCATATACATTTAGGGTCATAGGTATAACTCATAGGCCTTAAATTATTTGACATTGAGGTCATATTGTAAGAGTAGTTTCCTAGATCAACGAAATTAATGTGATTTTGAATTTTGTTGAACCATAATTAAGTTTGATGACATCTGTAGCCATATATTGAACAAAAAAAAAAAATGCAAACTTCATGCAACAACACTGTTTAGTATGTACTCATATGAGACATAGGATGGAGTTTAAGGGCATGTGTGGAATTAGGTCATACATGAACTTTCAGAAAATTATTATTAGGCAGGGGTTTATAAAAATTTGTAATTTTACATAAGGATTGCTTAAACTATTTGGACATAATCGAGGCAGAATGGACTGGAGGGAGAAGATGTCAAGGTAGTGTAAAAAATGTTTATCAAGATGAAGAAGGACCACCAATTTTTCTATGCAATCCACTATGACATCAATAAGAGGCTTTAGAATGTTTATTAGACAGATGCACAAAGTCCTGCTACCTATATGGAATTTGGTGATGTGGTAATATTTAATATAATGTATCTCGTAAAAAAATAACATGCCATTTGCAACTTTCATGGGTGTAAATCATTATGCATAGTCAATTTTACTTGCTTGTGCTCTTTTAGGAGATGAGATAACAAACACCTTTATTGGAATTTTCTAAACTTGGTTATATTATATGAATAAGAATCCACTCAAAGGTATTGTAACATATGAGTGTGAAAACATATGAAATTCTATTAATATGGTATTTTTGAATGCAATAAATAGGCTATGCTTTTGGCATATTGTTAAGAAATTTATGGAAAAATTTTTCTCACATGGGTCTTATAAGAATCTAAAGGATTATTTTGTGAGTGTAATGTATAATGCCACAAAAGGATGAATTTGATAAAAAAAATGATATGAAATGCTAAAAGAGTTCAATTTAGAGGGAAATGCATGGCTACAATCTCTTTTCAATAAGCGTGCAAATGGTTACGGGAATATATTAGAGATAAATTTTAGGTTTGGTCATCCACCACACAAAGAAGTAAAGCAATGCATGTTTATTTTGACAGATATGTGCATGCATATCTTTAAGGCCATCGAACATTATGAAAAAGTGATCAAAATTAAGATTAAACATGAGGTGAAGATCAAAAAGAAGATTGAACATGAGGTTAAGTTTGATTATTTATCGTTAGAGAGTCATGTGCCTTTAGTGTTGGATTTTGATCTTAAAAAGGTGTTTTAAAATGCATATATAACAAAGTTATTCAGATAAGTCTAAATTAAAGTAATATGTGTAATTTATTGAAATGATACTTATAGCACATCCTAAGGTGATGTAAAGGTAAACATGGTTGAGTGGATGTTTTAGTAGGATAATGTAGTAGGCACATATATTGTTACTATAAGTCAATAATTTGCAAATGCATGTTACACCTATAAAATTTTTTTTAAAAAAATTAACTGAGAATGCATGAAACGATTAGAGTAGATAATAAAGACAAGAATCCTTATAGTAGTAACCCACCAAAGTAACAACAAAGGAGGTCTTAGCAAAGGAGATCCTATAAGGTAGGAATTAAATAAAAAAATATCCTAAGATAAATAAAATTATAGCTTTAGGGATTAGAAGAGGGACGTCAACTGCTAAATTCCACCTACACTTCAATTCAAAACTCATCTTTTGCATTATATTCCTTGCAAGTGCAGCCTCCTGTATTTTTTTTCTTTAGCTTATTACAAATGTTGGTGATTATTTCTATCTATCTACAGAATACTCGATGATTCCGCTCAAGTTAGATGTAGTGAATTAAGGTTGTTACACCCATCTTAAATAGCTTATGGTCCCCTTCCTTCTGAAACTTTCTCTTTAAGAGCCATTTGATGAGGTCTGGCCATGTCATGTATAGGAATTGGAGATTAAATGGAGCCAACACAAAGTGACATAGTTGAAGAATATAATTTCAAGAGTAGAGAATATGATCTGGTCCTCTCTAGCATTTAGACAAAGATGACAATCCTTGTTGGAAAGGTGGAACTTAAAACTATCTTTGGGTTTTAGTCTCCCTTTGATGGCCATCCAAGGTATAAAGGCATGAGAAAGAGGGTTATTGGAGTTCCAAAAAAATTTGGACCAGAACATGATGTCTTGGGCATCTTGAATGAGATCTCTGTAATATTTAGGTGAATATTGATCAGTACTACTTGGGAGCCATACAATTTTAGCTAGATTAGGGAGAAAGTTGGGTAGCTTTAGCTTGATTTCATCAAAGCCCTAATCTATGTAAGTTGGCCAAGACTAAAACCTGTTGTTAATTATAAAACTAATTGGTGTATGGCATGGAATTATGCCTCTTCTTAAGGAAGGAAATATCCTGAGTTTATGTAGAGGGCTGAATTCACACCAATTGTCTCATTAAAATGATGAAATTTTACCATTATCGATCATGTGCTTGAGGAAGGGGTGTATCATCTCTCTTTATTATAGAATTTGGTTAAAGTTTTAGGAGTAGCTTGCCTTATCTTTGAGGGGCCTTATGCTTTCACCCTTTAAGATGTTAAGGTGCACCCATTTCACTCAATGAACCTATCATAATTTCTTGATTAGGAGAACCTTCGAGCTAAGTTTAGAGGATGAAATACCAAGTCCACCTTTAGATTTGGGAAGAAAAATCATTGATAATTTTACATTGGGAGTTTCTAGTTTGTTACATAAGCCGCTCTATAAGAATTCTCTTACAATAATATTGATTCTTTTCAACACTGCTTTGGGTAGAGTTAAGTATGTACATCAACAGAGATGGATGTGGCTTAAGGCTTCCATGACCAATTATAGTCTTCTTATATAACTTAAGGTCTTACTATACTAATTATTAAGTTTTTTTATTGATGGATAGGTATTTATTGAGATGCCTAGGTATTTAAAGGAAGATTGTTCTAGAGAGAGGCCCTTAGATATTACCATGGAAGCTACCTCTAGTTTAGGACCAGCAAAGATGAAGAGGGAGCTTTTGCAAGGATTATACACCAAATCGGACAAGGATTTGAATTACTTAAGAGTCTTAAAGACAAGTTTTATTGAAGAAGAGTTAGAAGCACATTGGATCAATAAATAATTAGCAAAGGAGAGATTAGAGATGTGAAACTTACTATAATGATAATGATATTTTAATCTTGGTTCCTTTGCAATTTTTAGCATAACTTGTTTAGCATCTCCATCTCCATAATAAAGGGGTAGGGTGACAGAATAAGGAACAATAGTAACTCATTTTTTGATCTATGTGACAAAAAAACTCTAGAAATCCAAAGGCCTGCATAGAGGAGAGGATGATGTTCCGATTTAGGGAATCAAAAGCTTTAATAAAATCAATCTTGAAGGCATAGATTTTAAATGATTTTAGGATTGGTAGCCTTTGAAGATTTCTTAGGAGATCATGCTGTTGTCACTTATATTTCGCCTATTAACAAAGGCACCTTAAATTGGGCTGATGAAGGAAAGTAGTATGGCCTTTAACCTGTTAGCCAATATTTTAACAATGAATTATAGGCAATGTTAAAACATGAGATAGACTGATAATCATTCATAGATAAAGGGTTAAGAAATTTAGGTACAAGAATAACATATGTTTTATTTAGTTCTATTAGCATATGCCTGTTAGAGAAAAACTCTTAGACCATACTTGTAATCATACCTTCTGTCCTCCACATATAGCTTGGGAAAAAATCTCCTATTGAAGTCTTCTAGC
>JAOXYD010106361.1:0-11588 GCA_028565735.1 Pinacopodium congolense
AATGTTCAAAGATTGGATAATAGAGTAATAAAAAGGTTAAACCAAACAAGAGAATTATCCTAAGTAAAACAAAGATTTAGCCAAAGGAAGGAAAGCAATACAAGACACGGAGTGACAACTTGAAACTAATGGGAAGTCAACACTAAAACAATAACAAATGTAAGTGAATTAAACATCAAACTTACAATAGCACACTATGAGCTTCTTCACTCCACCATGAATTTAGCTCAACTAGTGAATGAAATTATCTTCAAAGAATTGTCTTTAACATTTTATGTTCAACTGAAACTCACTCTCAAACCAAGTGGGGAAGAAGAAAAGGGTAGCCTAATATGAAACAAGAGGGAGAGTCCCATCTTTGTTGTTGAAACCGTCCACCTTTGTTAATTTGACTTCACCTTTGTTCCACCAATCACGATCTACTCTCCTCCTCTCTTCTCCGATTTTGTGTTCAGCTTCAAAACTCATGTATTCACCCGCCACTCCTCTTGTTTTGTCCTCTTATTCTCTAGGTTTCTTGTCAATTAAAACTCATGCATGCATGTCCATTAAAAAGTGTTGTTTGGAGCTTCTAAAGGTAGTCAAACGTGTTACATCTTTCCTTCATCCATGTTGTCGTATTCTTTGAAGTTGAATGTCGTTTTTGGAGCTTTTAAAATGCAAGACATTTTTATTCAATTGAAAAACTTCTCTTTAATGCTTCCAATCCCTTTTATCTTCTTCTTTTCAATATAAATTTGTGTCTAATAATTAAATATGCATCAAAATATATTATAAACACAAAATAAGCATTTAGGAACTAAAATAAAGTTGAATTCATGATGAAATACATATAAAAATATCATATAATTCAACACTATCAATACTTCATTACTTGTCATATGGTCTTAAAATTTGATTTAGAGTTTCCTAACTTGATGCTATGACTCTTCAAATTGATTCCACATTTTTTTAACTCCAAAATTGCATGAAAATGGTCACCAAATTCCTATAATACATAAACTATCATCCAAATCAACTTAAGCAATATCTTATTCAAGAATGAACTCAATATGCATCAAAATCACATGAAATTAATCCTCAAACCTAAGATATTCATTATAAAAACATGCTTAAAAGAAATATAATTAAGATGATATCAAGTAAACTCAATATAATGGAGTTAATATAAAAAAATTTTACTAAAATTGAAGATCATTTCTAGAATGTTGAAGCATCCATATCCATCTTGGAGCTTCAGATAAGGGATTTGGTTAGGCAAGGTTTTTCAAGAGTATCAAGGTACACCTCCAATCAAGTATAAACCCAAAATAAAGGCATAAGTGGAAGCCATCACACTAATGAGTGGGAAGGATTCAATTAGAGGCAAAAATGAAAAAGAAAATGAGGAAGTTGAAGTTGAAGTTGAAAATGGGACAACAGAAGCTAAGGAAAGGATGGAGAAAGATGAAGGAAAAATGTAAGGGATAGAGAAGGAAGTAATGAAAGAGTATAGGCTACCAATCCCATATCCAAGTCAGCTACAAAAGTACCATCAAGATGAGCAACTCGATAAGTTTTTAGAGTTTCTTTAGTAATTATATATTAACATATATATGTTTTTGAAGCTTTGTTATAGATGCTTAAGTACGTCAAGTTTTTAAAGGATCTCCTTTCAGATAAGAAGAAACTAAAATATTTATCCATGATGCAATTAAAATTGTGAATATTGGACCATCTTACAAAGTGAATTAGCATAGAAACTAAATGGTCAAGGGAGTTTAAATATCTCTTTCATTACTAGTAGTCTATCTTTGATAAAGCATTAATGAACTTGGGTGCTAGCATAAATTTGATGCCGTGTCACTTATTTAGAACTTGGTCAACTAAAACAAAATAATATGAGCATCCAATTAGTTAATAGATCCATAAAGTATCTTAAGGGAATAATGGAAGATGTTTGATTTAAAGCTGATAAGTTCATATTTTTGGTTGATTTTGTGATTTTAGACATGAATGATAAGGTAGAGATCCCTTTGCTTTTAGGTAGACCTTTCATTCCTATAACTAAAGTTTTGATTGATGTGCATGGTGGAAAGCTAGCACCTAGGGTTGAACATCAAGAAATTATGTTTAAACATAATAAAAACCTAACCTTAAGAAAAAAGAAGAAAATTCAAACTAAGGAACTGATTTTGGCTACTTAAATCTTGATCTTTTTTTGCAAAAATTTATTGTGACTTACAACAAGTTGGAGATGATTTGGTCAAAGATCCAATTGGAAAAATGCAACTTACTACTTAAACACCACTTGAATTGGACTTAAAAGGTGTCGTTTAGACACCTATGTTCAACTCTAGATCTTGACTAAAACGCGGGGCTGCAAGGGCTTAAACATAGGTTGAATAAACTTAACGTTTAAGTCCAGATTGGCTCCATTTTTATCTTTTCTCTCAAATTTCTTCTCAATTGGGAATTAATATGTAATTTAAAATTTTCTAAACATGATTTAACCATTTAAACTTTTAAAAAATGGTGAATTTATATCAAATAACCATATAAAATACTATAAAATGAACCCCTATCAATGCTCCAAACTTGTATTCATGTGTACTAGATATTTAACGTATGAGGGATTGATTTTATAGGTTTTTTCCAGTGTCTTTTAGTAATAGATACATTATATTACCTGCGGATTATATATATAAATGTGTGGAAGCCTAATTTTTGAATACTAATGATGCTAGAGTGGTTGTTAAGATCTTTAGGAAGTTGTTTACATAGTTTTAAGCACACTGTCATAAGTGATAGGGATACCCACTTTTGCAACCACAATTTGAAAATTTGCTTAAGTGATTTCGTGTGACATGTAATGTAGCTACCCCAAATCACTCTTAAATAATAAAAAGGATAATAAAGAAAATAACAATTGATAGGGATATATTTTATGATGTTTTCATATGAGTTTCAATGTCATTTAATCAATATTTTGATGTTTAAATTCTTGATTTATGTTCCTTATAGAGCTTGCATGCAGATTTGATCCTTAAACACAAGTACAAGATGAAATGGCCAAGTTTTGAGTTCAATTGGAGAGAATTTGGAACTAGAAGAGGTGTGTAAATAATTTTAGGACTTATAGCATCATGTTGTGAAGTTTCACACAAAATTTCAAGGTCATGTGACAAGCCATGAAGAGTTGACAAAGAAAAGAATAAGACAATCTCAGTTGTTTAGAGCATCATGTTGTGAAGCTTCACACCAAATTTCAAGGCCATATGACAAGCCATGAAGAGTTGATAAGGAAAAGAACAAGACAAGATAAGTTTTTTAGAGCATCATGTTTTGAAGTTTCACACAAAATTTGAAGGCCATATGACAATCCATGAAGATTTGACAATGAAAAGAACAAGACAAGCTCAGTTGAGCATCGATTTTGGTATAGGTGACTTTGGTGATGCATTAGGTGAACTTTTAGAGTTTAGATTATTTAGAAAGTTTTTAGGGTGAAACCATCATGTGAGGAGCCCACATACCAAATTTCATGGCTACTAAAGTTTTACAAAAGGGATTAGAGCAAGAAAGACGGAGAGAGGCAAAAGTTATAAAATTATGAGACTTAAACGAAATTTGCAAATTATCATTTTTGTGATTTTTAGGGGTAAACATGACCAAATTTCCCCTATAACATTCCTAAAACTATCCAAGACCAAGATGAGGGCCTATATAAGCCTAATGAGGGTAGATTTTCATTATTATTGAAGGATCTAACTTAGGTTTTCCCTTTTCTTCTTTTTTTCTAAGGATTTAGAGTTATTTTTCATCTCTTTTGTTCTAGTTTCATGTTCAAACCTTAGATTTACTTATTTAGGCGTTGAACTTTGGTTTATTTTTGTTGTTATTGCTATATTTTTCTATTTTATTTTATTTTCTAATGTTTTTCATTTGGGTTAACTTAAATGCTTGTTAAACCTTTTTTTTTAGTTTAATGTTAAATCCTTATCTTCCAATCATTGTTATCTTGTTTTCTTTATGATTTATGTAGACTTCAGCTTGGGTTTTGGATTGGAAGGTATTAAAGGGATAATTGATTTATAATTATGAGAATTGACTTGAAATTACTTGGGCATTGTGGTTTAGGTCAAGGTTGGATTAAAATTATAAGTAAATGACATGAATTAGGGATTTGTTCATAAGATTGGCCATCTTAAGCATAATTTCTACTTCAATTGCTAGGAATGAGCTTATGATATGTCAGTCCTAGTGATTTCCATAAGTGGCGATATGCTAATTGAATTTGTAGATAAACTTAATCAACTTAGCCAAGGATTTTAATTCTCTAAGTTATATAATCTGAGTTACAAGCTCAAATTATGGTTTAGGCTAGTTGTTCCCTAGTACTTAAAGCGACTGCATTATTAAATCTAGAGAGCTTATTCTAATTTGTCTCGTAGTTGGAGATATTTTCATAGCTTATTAGATTTATCTAAAATTGAAGGAACTTAGGATTCAAGAGATTGGCTAGATCTATAGGTTAGCATCTTAGGCTAACCATAATCTATATATTTTAATGATAATTTATAACTCATGGATCCCAAAAATATCTTCTACTCAGTTATCTTTTTATTGTTTTTTGTTTCTTTTAATTTTGTGTTCTTTCTTATTTGTTTTGATTTTATTAGTTTCCTTTTCTATTTGTTTTAAGTTTGCAAAAATTCAGGGGTTCCTTTTCTTTTTATTTTCTTTTAGCGCAACATTGGGAATAGTTTTTATACACAACTAGCTCTCTGTGGAATTGAACCAGACTTACCTTGCTACATAGTATGTTAGTTATGTATTTTATTATCTAGTGGTTTGTAATAGACTTATCAGTAGTGATTGGAAAATACAAAATATAAAGCATTTTAAATTGGGAGATCAAGTTCTTCTATTTAAATAAAGACTTCAGTTATTTTCGGGTAAGCTTAAGTCTCGATCGATGGTCTGAACCTTTTAATGTTAAAAAGAATTTTCCTTAAGATGTTCTAAAGATTTTACATTTAGATAAGGGAATCTTCAAGGTCAATAGACATTGGCTCAAGTCTTATCGACGTGGAGATTTTAATACCCAATTAGGCGATGCTTGTACTCTGTATAGTTCGGATGAGACTTAGACTATATTGAAGTTATTAAACCAATGAAATCAAACAAACACTTTTTTTAGAGGCAACCCAATGTTTTCACATTTTGTAGGATTTAATTTCATGTTCTTTTAAAAAAAAATTTTGTTATCCTATCCTCCTTGATCTAATCCTTTATAAAAATGTGTACTTTAACTTTGATCTTTAGGTAATGGAAGAACAAGATTTGATCATTGTTTTCTCCAAGGTCCCCATTATATGAAATTACAAACAAGTTCTTCAACCATCAATTTAGATTGATCATTGATAGCTCAAAAATCATACATATTTTCAACATAATTCCATAATAATTAAATTAATCTTGAAGGAAAATTTCATATGATTCATATGTCTATTGAGTTTAATTTTTGAAATGAAATGTTTCTTATACATTTTTCTATATTTGATCATGCTTTATAAGATTTTAAAGATAAATTAGATGTACTTTGAGAGTTGAAAGAGATATTAAAGTGATTTGGAAAGCAAAAATATCAAGTTAGGAACCCCTATACAAAATCTCATGATTAAAGGAGGAGTATGAGAGAAGATGCTACCAAAATATCAAGATAACAACAAAACTTGGCAACCTATGGCCAAACCCACCACTATTGATCTACTCGTGAGAAAGAAATAGAGAGATCTAAGGCCAAAGCCAAAATTGTAGGTCAAGCTGTGGATCCCGAGGGCGGGTACAATTCATAAATAATTGGGGAATCATTTTGCCTCAAACCTTTCTAAGTAGCCACCAAGGAAGAGAACAAGAGTCTTTAGCCATTTTCGAAGGTGTTCACACATGACTGAAGGAGAAGAAGATCCCAAATTGAAAATAAAAAATAAGATTTCACAGAAGGATCATCTAAAGTTGAGGATTTATGGCATTCGTCATAAACTTCTCTATTCCTTTTCTCTTACTGATTATTATTGTGACTCTTATCATGTCTTAGAATTACGTTTCTCATAATATTTAGGTTTTTATAGACTCTAGGATGTAGTATATGTTGTTATCTTGAGTTGACATTGTATTTCTATATTATACATTATATTTGTTTATATATATTAATGAAATTTATTATTGAATGTTATATGAATGTAAACTTTGATTCCAAAGCTTTAATTGTGAATGATTAGATTGAGAAAACAAATATATGCTATAGATCACTCCATAAACAATGCATCTAACATGGGAACTGAGAGATAATCTTACATAAGATGATTGGATTAGGTGTGAGCTTAGCCAAAGCAATAGGTTCTATAGAATGAATTAATGCATCCAGTCGATAACTTAATAAAGAGAGAAGTTTCACTTGATTTATCAAATTGAATATAACTGTATAACTCGAGAGAGTGTGTGATTTACCTTAGAGAACATATGATTTAATAAATATATAAAACATTTTGAATAAAGATTAATAATGAATACAAATGCATCTTAGAGGGATTAATTACTTAGATTCTAAGTTCATAATTATGGTTAATTGTTGTAAGTTTTTTAAGGTGTTTACTTTTATTTTTTTTGCTAATTTTCTTTGTCACCTCAATCAGTCAATCACTTTTGCATTGAATAGGCTACATAATTTATTTAAGAATTCACTAATAATAGTAGTCTTCATAGATTTGATACTGAGATTCACCATAGTTATACTATGTAGTGATCGGTAAACTTGCCTCATTGTGTGTTGTCATATTGCTTAGTGTGAATTTTTTTTATTTAGAACTTAGGTACCTTATCTTACCTCACATCAATTTTTTGGTGCTGTTGCTGGGGATAGCATCATTATTAAGTTTTATTCTATTCTTTATTAAACTAGTTTTATTTACTTTGTTTTTTTTAGCATCATTATTAAGTTTTTTTCTATTCTTTATTAAACTAGTTTTATTTACTTTGTTTTCGTTTTTATTTGTTTAAATTTTTACAATCTTTAAATTTATGCAATTTTAACAAAGATCTAAAACTTAGAATAGGCTAGATAATTTAGATAGGAATTCACTGATAATAGTTAGTCTTCATAAACTTGATACTTGGATTCACTATAGCTATACTATGTAGTGATGGGTACACTTGCCTTATTACGTGTTGTGGTATTGCTTAGCGTGACTTTTGGTTTATTTTTTATTTAGAACTTAGGTATGTTAACTTAGTTCACATCAAGTTTTTAGTACTATTGCTGGGGATAACATCATTATTAAGTTTTTTTGTTCGTTTTTAAACTAGTTTTATTTACTTTGTTTTGTTTAAATTTTTACTGTCTTTAAATTTCTGGAATTTTAAAAAAGAACTTCATGTTTCTTGATCTTTTGTTTATTCTTTCACTTTTTAGGTTATATACCTTCTTATGTGACTAGAAGTCATGTTGTAGATCTATATAAACTAGATTCTTAAATAGAAAGAAGATTCAGAAGAGAATTAAAAGAGAAGTTTTAAAGCAACACCAAGTTTTAGGTCTTAGAACCACAAATAGACAACATGGATCAAGACCTAGAACTACAAGTGCAATTAATCATGTAAGATGCTTCAAGACCTCATTGTAATGCATGGAGTCTAGTATATGAAGACCAATGGTAGAGAGCCAAATTTTGAAATCAAGTTATAGATGATTTAAATGTTGCAAAACTATTTTTAATTTGAGGAGCTTCTAGATGAAGATCCAAATGCTTATATCGCTAACTTTTTTTATATTTGCAACATCTTTAAGCTTAAGGGTGTGTCAAAGTAGGCTATTTAATAGAGATTGTTCTCTTTCACCTTAAGGAGTAGAGCAAAATAATGGCTGAAGTCAAACCCACTGGGAGGTATTTCCCTCCCTCTTATTTAGCTAAGTTATGTATTAAGATTATTTGTTTTCAATAGTGGGAGTTAAAGAACTTGTATGAAGCCTGGGAGTGTTGGAAAGACATGCTAAGGAAGTGCCTGCATCATGTTTTTAAGTTGGGCATGTTGATGTAAAATTTTCATGGAGGTCTTAATTTTTCCACAAAACAATTGATGGATAAATCATCTAGGGACACCACTATTTTCAAAACTCTTGAGCAGTTGTAAGAACTCGTTGAGAATATAGCTATAAATACATATTGGTATGGAAGTGTAAGATATAGATCTAATATGAATGGAGGAGCATATAGTACAGATGCAATAACTTTATTGGAAGCTTAGCCAGAGGTCTTATCAAGGAAGTTAGAGAATATGACAGTAGCATTTGCCTCAACCCAAGTGATGGCATGTAAATTTTTAGGAGGAGCCCATCGTAATCATAAGTGATAGTCATTAGGTGTTTGGGGTCAAGTAGAACAAATGGCATATATAGGTAATTGCCAGAATAACCCATACAGTAATACTTATAATCTTGGGTGGCATAATCACCCCATCTTCTAGTAGAGAGCCTAAGGTCAATCAAGAATAAACCACCCACCTAGTTTTCAATCACACCAATAAAAAAAAAAACAACCTAACCTAGAGGAGTTAGTTTCCAAGTATATCACCACATCTGATGTTCTCTTTCAAAATATTCAAGTGTCAATTAAGAATTTAAAGAATCAACTGGGGAAACCTGCCAAGAGCATTCCAAAGAGATCACCAAGTGCTTTGCCTAGTAATGCTTAGAAGAACCTAAAAGAATAAGTACCTGTGGTGTCCTTGAGTTATGAGAAGGAAGTTATGGAGGCAATGCACAAGGAGGAGAATGTAAGAAAATGAGAATCTTGGAAAGAAGTTGAAGAAAATAGGAGCAAGGGGGTCGAGGAGGAGAGACATGATCGATTATGTTTTGTTCTTAACAAAATAAGCATTGAACACCTTGAAGATCACTTAGGTATATATTTTTAAAATATAAAGAAATTGAATGCTAATATTCCTTTAGTTAAATCTCTTATGTAAGTACCAAAGAACGTGAAATTTTTGTATGATATGCCTGAGAATAAGAAGATGAAAAAGTGTTCAAGGATGATGATGATCGAGGAGTGTATTGCTGTCATTATGAACAAATTAGCACAGAAGTTAAATTACATAGGGAGTTTTTTAATCCCTTGCACAACTGGTAGTTTATATCTACATGATGCCTTAGTTATTTTAGGAGCTAGCATAAATCCTATGTCTAATAAATTGTTTCACGAATTTGGGCTATAGATTACAAAACCTACTAGGATGAGCATATAAATGATAGATAGATCAGTTAAGTATCCTAGGGGAATAATAGAGGATGTTCTTACGAAATATGTTAAGTTTATATTCCCTATTGATTTTATGATCTGTGATCTTAAGAATGAATATCAAACATCTTTGGTTTTGGGTAGACCTTTTATGGCTACCTCTGAGAAATTCATTAATGTTCTAAAAAAGAAATTAGCTCTTAAAATAAAAAATGAATCAATTTTTGTTTCTAATTTTAAAACTGTTAAATCATCCTTAAATGAGAAGCAACATTCACTTTCATTTGATAACATGGCAAACAATCTATGAGACTTCATGGTTCAACTTGTTGATAACTCTAAGTGTTGAATGTTATAAAGGAGAGAGGAGTTCAACTCTCACTATCAAAGAGCTAGATGAATAAAGTATGAGTGATACAGAAGATTTCAAAAGTTCTGAGGGAAGGACTAAGAAGATCAACAAGGCTTGGAGGAAAAATATTTGATAATACATGAATAACAAGAGTTTGTCAAGCTAATGATGTAAAATAAGAACTTATTGGATGGTTGCATGTAGGTTATGTTCTTGCATGCTAGAGTTGGTAGCATGTTCATATGTTTTTGGAATTTAGTTTATTTGAATTTTGAACCATAAAGAAGTGATTAAGTGATCCCAAATTTCATTAACTTCACATGTGGATTGACTAGATATAATTTAGAATGCAAATTACAAAAAAAAAAAATCCAACTTAACCCCATAGCTCAACCTACGGTCATAGGTCAAGCCATGGTTTAAGTAAGAAAATTCCATAGGCAAACCTATGCCCATAGGTTAGCCCGTGGGATATTCCGATGTGTTTTAGAAATCACCCTAACTCACCATTCTTTTCTTTTCATTGTTCTTCACTCCTACTTCAATTCTCTCATCTCCTACCACCCTCTGGCTCTAAATTAACCAATTAACCTAAAATTTTGTGCATAAAATCACTACTTCTAAATCAATTCATCAAGGTATGTGTTTATTCTTTCATTAAACCCTTGAAATTTAGTTTTGTTTTATGTGTTGGGATTTATCTATATATGAGCTATCCCAATTTTATTAGGTGTGATATAGTCACTTTTGAGTTAAATGGTTGGGTTATGATGTTCTAGTACATGGACTAACAATTTTTGAACATTAGCTACTCAATTATATGTTGATTTAAGTGATTTAACATAAGGGTTTAAGTGTAATCCAAAATTTGATAATATATTCAACCAAAATTGTGATTGTTATATAGTAATTGAAACTAATTTGATTCATTGATGGTTAAGTATCCATAGGCCATGGAGTTGAATGGAATTTACATAAATGCTATGCTTTGATTTCTTTAATAAGTGGTTCGGATGTGCTTGATTGCTTAAGTAAACAAAGGATGAATTAAACTTTTTAAATTAGGTTTTCTGTGTTTTTGATATTTAAAGATGCTATATGTTTATTTTGAGATGGGTATATATGTACATGATACGCTTTTATTGACAATTTTATCGTGTCATCCTTAGGAATCCATTTAGATGGTTGCTGTTTGTTAAGAGATCATAAACAATATACTTGCAAATTGTTGAAACATATTACATGATAGAGTATGTAAAGTATTAATAGCTATTAGATTCAAATTGTAATATGTTTACATATTCATATGGTTTTTTACTCGTCAAAGTAAAGCATAATCTTAAGCACTCAAAATCGTATTGGCATCTTTTAAGAATTATAGGTAGATGGAAGGAAAAGGCAAGATAGCTCGCCATGATAAGCCCTCCTCATCTAGAGACACTGATAGCAAATTAGTTTGTCCTTAATTATAAAACATTGAGGTTATCTCTACACACCACACATTACTTCAACTGTAGATTGAACCCATAAAGTACATAAAATTTAAAGATTTGAGAGTTTAGGTATAGCAGATTCTATTCGATACTACTTAATGGCAGGTAGATGGGAGTGCTTTGTCAAAATAAGGGAATCAAGCTTAAAAAACCTAAATTACAAATTTTTAGCCACCCTCTATGTAGTGATCCGATTCCTATATATATATAGACATCCACTATTTAAAGAGTAATTTCACATGTATAATTGTGAATTACATTTTATATACATTCTTAAATTGTGATTTGGAATAATCGTAAATGTGTTAGCTGCATTCAATTGATCATTTCCAGGTATAAGTTGTAAGTCCTATGGCACCTAAGAAGGGGGGTGAATTGGGTATTAAAATTTTTTTTACAAACTTAAAACTATCAACTTAATTCAATTGGAAAACTAAATGCAATCACTAAACCAATATTCAA